>BPLR01009350.1:0-86526 GCA_021605095.1 Caerostris extrusa | reverse complement strand
CATCAGTCCTCATATTATTCCTGTTAACCACTAATGTTTGTGCTAAGTTTACTTTTTTTCAACACAAGTTTCTACTCTTTAACGTTTTTCTTACTGATTATTCTAATAATCTCACATCCTTCCTGCCAATTTTAGCACTTTAGAAACATTTTCCCAGTTATTAATTCTATTTTCATTTATAAGCTGCTGTTTAGTAATGAAAATTGGTCTCACTATAAGAAAATGCCCTGGGTTAGGATTTTATAATTATCAAAACCAGCTGACAATGGAGTCAATGGTATGGAGAAATACTTGGTTTTTGAAAATAATGGTTATTCTTGTTTTATAAAACAAGCGTCAGATTTCGCAAATCTATGTCAAATATTTTGAAAGTCACTAACAAGCAATTCTTTAAAAAATGAGTTTATCGTAAATGTTTGAAATAGTTAAAACATGAATAGACGCAAACCAAAAAAAAAAAAATATATAACTAAACTTAAAAATTAAGTGTAGATATAAATAAATAACATAAAAATAGTTTTGTAAAAGGTTTTTAAAATATAAAGGTGGAAAAACATAAAACTATTTTTTTTTAAGTTACATTCAGATTTATTTTATAATGATTTGAAAATTAAAAAAAAAAAAAAATTACATTTGATTTTTTTTAAATGCATATCGTCTATGAATATGTTTTGTAAAACATAGTTTATGAATCGGATATGTTTGTAAAACAGAGTTTATGAATCGGATATGTTTGTGAAACATAGTTTATGAATAGGAAATGTTTGTAAAACTTAGTTTATGAATCGGATATGTTTGTAAACATAGTTTAAAAAAATTAATAATTCAGTTGTAAGACATTTATATAGATAGGGCTAAATGATTTTATTTACAAAAAGCTTAATTGGTATTTTTTTTAATATATATCAGCCTGCAAAAAACATTTTCTAATAATTTTGTTTTCTTTGAAATATACAATAATGAAAATTTTAAATTTCTTTCTTAGATTGGACAGAATAAGTTACCTAATATCAATTTTGTACTAAAACAAACTTAGAAACTATTTTATTTTTATCGTATTACTTTTATAATGGAAATTTCAAAAGTTTAAGTAATTATGTAATTTATAATCATTAAAGATAAGCCTTTATTTGCATTTAAGACATTGTTTAACTTTGTAAACTTAGCAACATTATTAATTTGGTAATTTGTTATTCAACATCAATTAACCCCAGTACCTAGGTAATTTCAAAGACATTTAAAGATTTTGTTTAAATTTTGGACTGAAAATATACAGACACAGAAATATAAGAATGATTTAAACAAATGACACACTGATGATATATACTAAATTGTTTTTCATGCATAGATATTTATAAATTCTTGAATTTAAATTAATAAAAAATATTTAATATTGAAAATAAATACATATGTATTTAAAGACCTTTTGTTTAAGAAAATAAAAGCATTTGATTTTAAAAAATAAGGAATTAATTGTATTGCAAAATCTTATCAGCGAAATTTAAATATTTTCGGATACCTATAATTAATTTTGAATACCTTTATGACTAAGACCATTTTTCAGTCCACAAATTTATTAATTTTTCAGTTGCATCCAGATTATAAATAATAATAAAACGTTTATACAGTTCATTATTTATTATTAAATTGTTACAAACTTGATGCATGATTTATAAATAGCAAAACCATTTCTCAAAATTTGCTATTTTTGCATTTATTTAATTATTCTTTTGTCACCTCTGGGAATTCCAAAGTTACAAATTGAAGAAAAAGTGAAAATATATCAAAATTTACATTTATGTTTTTTGATTTTTATAAAAATGTGATTTAAAATGGAAGAAGTAAATAAAATAGAAATTAAAATAAAATAAAATCATATATTGCATTATTATAATTAAATAAAATCATATATTGCAAGAATTAAAGATGTAAAAATTTAATAATTAGCTGACCTTCATATTAAAGGTGTTACTTCAACGAATAAAAATTAAAATTTAAATAATAATGAAATATTTTTAATAATACATTTAACTGAAAACTTGAATTTCTATTAAAAAAAATTCAAATTATTCTATAATTTTAAAAACGAGAAATAAATTTGTTTATTTTTAGTTGTTTCTAATTTAAAAGAATGTTTTTAAATACTTGCTTACACTTATTCTTTTTTAATATTAAATTTTGCAGCTGTACTTATAAATCTTTCGCTGACATAAAGAATTTTAAAGTGATCGAATATATTTTCATGTTAAAACTGAAAATAATTTATTAATGGCAAAAGTTGCACAGATTCTAATATGATAATTTTATGTTAAAGAGAAAAGGAAAATGCTTTTAGCTTTTATTATTAGCATTATGTAGGGCAATTTTTTTTAAGAAGTTTCCAAAGTACAGTTAGTTTAGTTAAAAATGCATTTTTTGCAATAATTAAAAACTGTTGATATATTAGAAAATGTATAGATGAATTATATCTTTACTTAAACCAATTTCATATCATTCATTATGTTTACATTAAAGTCAAACGCATCAATAGAAATTTTATTACGCATATTTAAGGTCGTAAAAAATAACACCAGACTTAGACATTAATAAAGTTTGCTGAAATAATATTTCAAGGAAATTTAAAAACTTAGCTAACACAACAGTTCATAATGGCTTTGTTATTCATGATGAGATTAGTAAATGTAATGTAATTAATGCAAAAGCCCGATAAAAATGAAGATGTTCAAGAAAAATAAGGACAGGCCTAACCGAGTACTACACAGAACAAACATCCTCTTTTTCGTGTCCATTGCATCAGTCTCCTCGTAAATTCTCAGCAAGTGTCTGGTTTGTTTTTCTTTCCTTTGGAAATCATAAAAAATATCCTCGCTTTATGCGAAGAAGTTTTCTGTGAAAAGAGGAACACGATCGGTAAAGAGTTTCTGGTTTAGTTTTGGGCGGCGTAAAATATAATAGGATGGTAAATTATTGCTGAAGAAAGGAAAATTTTTTTAAAAACATCTTGGGCAGTAAAGATTTAAGGCAAAGAAAAATGATCATGCATAAAATAGTGTTTTAGAGTAATTGTAAAGGTGAAATCCAGGAGTATTTGAACATCTTCTAACTTTTGAAAGTTTCTCAGATTTTCTTTACTTCTTCACATAATTTGAGATATAATGATGCAATACAACAAATGTTTAATTCTGTAAACTGTTAACTAAACTCATATTAAAATTTTTAAAACGGCTTTTTTGGACGGGTAGATCAATGGTTTTCTGAGCTGAGATCCTTATATATCAAGTTTAATTGGAAGATTCCATGATAGAGAAGGGAAGATAAATATGTAGGTCAGAAAGTTCGTTGAACAAAAAGTAGAAGGGAAGGAAGGAGATAATTCCTAATTGCTTTCTGAGAAGTTTACAGTACATTGTCAGATAGTTTGTATTATATGATTTGAAATGAATTGAATTTTTGTATGTAAACATTCATATATTATAGGGATTTAGCTTATAATAAGACAATCCATAGAAATGGGTTTATTTAAAAATGTAACACATCTTCTCGTTCAAAATCATGATAATACAATTTAGTTACAGGACCGTGTCCCCCATGGTGCAAAATGGTTAATGTTGAACTCGCTATGTATTATTGTTGTGTTAAATCAAATACATGGAATTCATAAATAATACACATGAAAAAATCATAAGCAACAACGCATGTAAAATATTTTTAAGAGCAATAAAATAGTAGAAATAGAAATGTATCAATGTAGAAAGGATTCAGCTTCGATAGCAGATCTTTTCATGCTTAAAAGATTGTTTAAATCTTTAAATATTTAAAATCAAAAATTTTAGATTAAAATTTATCAAAAATTTAGAATAGATTACAAATGGATTGAATTCATTTTGTCGAGTAAATTTTCAATGTTATTAAAAAGTAAGAATCAAATATTTTTTCAACTTAATATTAATAACTCTCTAATTCTCAACTTTTATAAAGAAAGAAAATTATGCATAGTTAATTAAAATGGTGAATTAGTAAATTAGTTAAAATAATGAATTGTTTAAAAATCTTTCAGTCATAAATAATTTTTAATTTATTATTTTACATAATTTCATATTTAATTAGTAAATCTTGCATGATATTTAATTCTGTTATTCCCTAATAGTTAGAGAACAAAAATGTTTTAGTTGCAACTATTAATAAGGGTTTAGAATGAAAAATATTTTAATAAATTTATTTTTGAAATAAATAGTTTACATGAAGTACAACGACAAAAAAAAAAATAAGAATGTTTTGAATAATTATTGAATCGAAATGAAATAATTTCCATCTAATTGCTTCATTTAGCTTGGATTTAATGCTTAATTATGCAAACTCTTATCTGATCAAAATTAGAAAAAATATGTTTCAGCATTTCATCTCAAAAAAATTTAATTTTAAAGAGGAATTTCAAATTAAAGATATCTATCTTTTTAGTTTTAACATTATTGGAATTCCATCGTTGCAAATCTGAATTATAAATCCTTAAGTTAATTAATGGGAAAACAAAAATATATTTGAAAAATGTTATCTTGCAAGATTATTTCTGAATAATTAAAAATGCTAATTATGAATAATTTCAAATAAATTGAGAGAAATACACATCAAGAAATATTATGTAATACTAAAAATCTTTAAGCTTGTAATGCATTTCTGCTTACGTAAAAAAAAAAATTTCTAAATATGGTAAGAATTAACATAACAAAACATTTAAAATTAAAAAAAAATATATTTATAAAATCTTTTAGAAAGAGAAATTAATTGATTTTACATGAAGTATTTTCTGAGTTCCCATGTTGCTGAAGTTGCTAATATTAAATAAATTAATGTGAAATATTAAGCTATTAATTATTTCAGAGTTTTAAAATTTCTTACAATTTCCATTATTGTTTATAAATGCGTTTAAATTAAAAATATAGCAATGAAAAAAAATTTTAAAATAGAAAATTCATTTTATGATATATTTGAAGAACTTAAATACTTTTTTTTTTTTTCAATTTTTTCTGTTAAAAGGAATTGAAATAAATGTTTAAAACACAATTAATTGAAATCCTGCTAAAAGATATTATCAAAAAGTTCATCATTTTCATTTGTTTAGTATTAAAATTCGAATTTTTAAGAAAAAATTAATAAATGTTTAAAGTTCTTGTAATTTGAAATAGGCAAAATGTACTTTAAGAATGTTATAAGTAACGTAGACTTCCAATTTTATTTATAATAAAATTTGAATCTCCAAATATTATTTAATTAAAAATTGTAGTGTTGTGAGTTGTGTGGCTTAATTGTAACTGGGTGTGGTTGGGCTGAGAATTGGGGCACAAGTTTGAGAACTCACAGCTTTATTTATACAACTCTCATCTTTATTTATACAGCACAAACAACACACACGAGCGTGTTAATTAAAACAATATTTAATACATTTAAAGACATATATTTATAGATTCGTAGAAGAGTTCCATGAGTAAGCCGAAAATAAAGACACTCGGTTACGCGCTAGAAGCGCGAAATATATTTCCTCAACAGCTGAGAGTCTGTAGGCCAACTGTTACAGGGTTGTGCTAAACGTATTTCCTCTTGGGATGAGAGATTACAAACTAAACATACTTACTCATCAAGTGCGTGATTACGCTGTATTAAATGTTTCTTAGTACTTTCTTTCGGTTAAGAATCTCGAATTTTTAAATTGTAATTCTATTTTTTCTATGCTTTACAATAAAGGAATTGCGTATGGTAGAGTTTATGATTGTAAGTACTTCGATTATTTTTTTATCCATTTTACAAATCAAAAATCAAATGATAATAATTAATGCACATATTAGAATAATTAGAATATTTAAATGTATTTTAAAAAGAAAAAAAAACAACAAAATTATAGAAAAACTCTGTTAAATTACCGGGAAAGTAAAAGTAAATTGAAAAAAAATAACATGAATATATTATTAAGAATATGTTGTTGTACGCTTACTTTATTAAACTATTTTTGGTATTGTGTTTTTTCTGTTGATTGCATTATTTATTTAAGTATCTAAATTTTTTTAAATTTTCTTATACCATTTTGTTAAGGCTTAACATTACTATGTATACAACCAGATACACATCTATTTCAACGATACAAAATTTTCATTATTTTAGTTAAATGCAGCATTCGTTATTCTAGTTATCCTTTTTTTTAATTTATGAATATTTAAAAAGCGTTTCAAAGAATAAATTATTATTGCACATATTTATATCGATTAAAATACCATTTAGTTGTTTTTCTTGTTGACAGAATTTATTGTATATTTCCCTTTTTTTCATTTTGTTGTTTATTTCCTCATAACTTTGTTGCATATTTGCTTTATTATATACTTAATAAGATACAGAACATAATAAAATGAGTATGTATTTTAAACAACAGAATTTTGATTATTTCTTTTTCTTTATACAGATGAATGCAGCATTATTCTAAAACATTTCTAATGTAATTAGAAATGTAACTAAATATTTTACAAGTAATATTTTAAATTATTCAAATATAAAACATGCTGTTTTCAAAAGCTTTACTGATGTTTATCATTCATATTAAATTATTTATATACTTCTAAAATATGTAATTCTTTGTAATATTTTCTCATATAAACTCCATTCATTTACTATTCCCTATTAAATTATGATTATTTTTTACCTATATTTAAAATATAAATAAAATGATCTTGTAATTCTTATTTAACCTGTATTAATAATTTAATATAAATTGGGGTTTATAAATGCATATAATGGCTTAATATGTATACTATTAATTTAATATAAATTTATATTATATATTGCATTTTTAAACAAATTCATTTCTATGGATTGCCTTATTATAAGCTAGATCCCTTTAATATATTAATATTTACATATAAAAAAAATTTGAATTCATTTCAAATCATATTATACAAACTATTTGACAACGTACTATTAACTTCCTAGAATATTAAATAGCAACTTACAATTCATATAACAAATCTTATATTTCTCCATCCTATTTTCTAGTCGGAAAATTAATTGTATAATTAGTTCCTTTATCTAATAAACTGATTTAATTAAAAGGAATTAATTGAAATTACAGGGAAATTCATATTCGGAATTCAAATATTTTCTCATATTTCTGAATAATATTTATATAAGTTACTTTACTATACTACATTTACTCTGACTTAAACTGAAGCTCAGGACATTGTTTTGTAATTTAATGTGCGATCTTGTTATAAAAATAATATGCAATTAATTATGAATAGTCAGCGCATATTTTAATTTTCTGCGCTCCCAGTTCTCATTGGCATATCACATTAGAATTGAATTCAGAACTTTTGAAGCCATTTCCAATTAACCCTATTTTCCAGTAGAGTTAGACATGAGAGTTAAGGTTTCAGTTATCTAATGCCCTTTCACTCAGATCACGAAACTTCCGAGTAAATTGAACGTGCGATTCCAGAGGCCAATTAAAATTGCATGAAATTCCCGTCATGCTCTTCAAACCATCTGTTACCAACATAAACTTTTATGACGGAGTGCTGTTGTGCTGAGTACTGAGTGTTGGAAATATTAATGTCTATGAGTGTAATATAAAAATGTATACAAGGTGTGACCACAAAAAGCTTTTCATATTTTAAAATTCAGAAAGATATTCTTTTGCAATTCAACAAAAGAAGAAAGAAATCATTTACCAAAATATTTCCAAATTACAAACAGAAGATGTGGTAAGACATTTTACAGAACTATATGTGACAGTAACATGTACTAGGTAACTAAAAAAGGAATTGTTCAGTTTACTTTTAGCATGTATATACTGTAGTTGTTAAAATTTTTTTCGTTAAAATTAGAAATGACATTGGAACATATCTTTATATTTGATAATAAATAATTTGAGGTTGATCTTATTTTGAAAGATGATTAATAATATGAATTTATCATTATCTTGAATAATAATGGATAATGCTTTGAGAAAGAAAAATGTGTAATGAATTTAGACTAGTTTTTTTTTTTATGTGCCTAGTAACGCTGAAAATTTCTTTTATATCAAGCATGAAGTTAATTAACATTCATATCATGATTATACTCAGAGGTTTTTATTTAGTAATTTTATAAATATGAACCATAGTTTCATTCTTCAAACATCTCGGTATTTTTTTTCTATAAAGTTTATTTTTCAATGTAAAAAAGAATAGTTTTTGATGTCTTTATTAAGTATACGAAAATAACATTGGTTTTCCAGAAATCAAGAAACAATTACAAAAGTAGCAATTTGTTCAAAATAAAATTAATCAATATACTAAGAATTTCGAATGAAACTGTAATACGGAAAATAGTGGCGCTGCTTTTATAATGCTTCATATGCATGGAGCACTGTAAGTAATCATTTTATATGACATGGCTATGTGAAATAGCAAGGTTCTTATTTTTGGACATTAGATTAACAGTAAAGAAATAAGAGTAATGAATGGCCACTAGCACCCTCGACCTAAATCAATATAATTTGTTTGGAATCACCTTGAAAAGGAATGTACAGACCTAGACATATATTACCATAATGTGTAAGAAAATTAGTCAACATATTTAATACAGAAAATAGTACTGGATTTCATAATTTCAAAGTTTTCGAATTCATAATAACAGAATACATGGTTGTCATAAAACAAACATGGAATTTGCAATGGGTTCGCAGTTAGTGCATCATCGCAAAGTAAGTATGTGTAATGCTATCTACACTCTATATAAAAGGGAAAATTACAAAGCAATATTCTCGTGAGTTGATTGTGTGAAGATTTGTTATATTTCGTGCATGATGAAAAGAACAAACTAACAGCATGTGTAAACACTTTTGATCTTTGTGTAAGGTCACATCTGTTGAGATCCTACGGTCATATGCGAATACTAAATTCATGACTAAGAAAGAGACCCTTCAGAGCACTGTTTGGGAACTGAATCTCATCAGATCACTAACATCCATGAATATAGAAAAATTCATTAATTGCATTTAAATTTATTTAATTAATTTTCGAGATATTTCAGCCATGTCAAATACATGTAGCTGGGAAATTGGTTGTTTATTAAATGAAAGCTATTAGCGTTTAAAAGTAACACAATCACAATCAGAAATCATAACTCATGCTTTTTATTGAAGCTGCAGTTGATTATGCCCTATTTCCAAAGCTTCCATCTAGCTATCTCACATGTCAATGTGTGATAGAATGTAATCAGTTATGTGCTGACCTTCTTTCACACTTCATCGGCTTTTCGACTGTCAGAGCGTTCTCTAGAACTGTAATTAATTGAGTAAGTCTGGCCAATAATTACTAGAAATCTGAGGTAAGCCTCACAGAATGTATCACTTTTAAAGACAGTCCAAACTCTATTAGTTTGGATGGACAGATGGATTACAGCTGTTATTGCTATAAGCAGCACTTTTTTTTGATAATTGATTTCTGCATGTGCTGTACTTCAAAATCAGTTCTAAATTTAATAATGGCTTCCTAAATTTTATAACGTCTCCGTACGCTAAATTTGATTTTGCAATTTTCTTTTTTCCAGATTTAGGAATTTTAAAAACAAGAAAAATAAATAAATGGCATTGAAATAAAATAAAAAAAAGAAATTACATAAATAAATTTAAGAAATTCCAAAAAAATATGAAGCGATTGTACTTTTAAAAAGACAAATTAGATTAACAATAAATACGTTTTTCCTAATTTATTTGCAGGGAAAATAATTTATTTTCTATTTTCTTTTTGCTTAAAAACACCCAAGAGAGCCGAAACAATCAATGCCAAATTTTTCATGAAAACTTTTGAGTAAATAATTACCCAATTTAGTAAATTACAGTGTTTAGAAAGAAGAAAAAATTTATTTAGACCTCAGCACCAATCATTGAAAAATAATTTAAATCTAAAAGCTAAGCTTTTTGTTTAACAATACAGCTTCGCAAATCATTTAATTATATCTTTTTAACGATAATCTTCAAAGATTTCGGTTCACTGGGGATGAACAGAACGAATTGCTCTGGGAAAAATAATAATGATGTATACATTTAGCTAGAGAAAATATTTTAAAGAAGCATGCATTTTTTTCTTCATGTGAACGAAGTTAATTGATTCTGTTTGGCAAATTTTAAGAATCGGCTCCATTTATTTTCTTTTTTAATTTTTTTCAACAACATTTACTCTAACATTTTCCTATTGGATGCATTGTTACACAACAATTGTCAAAGGACTTAAGGAAAGAAAATATATATAGATATATTAATAAAAGAAAAAAAGTTACAAAACTGCATTTAGGAATATCATAAAATATTTTTTAACATTTGATCAACTTTTGAAAACGAAGATTGTTAAAGCAAAATTTTAATATGGAAGGAAGTCATGTTACATTACAATGCTTATGTTAGAATAAAAATTATGAAACTTGGTTAGAAAGATGTAATCCATATTTTTTTTTTTTTGCAAATTACTTTTATTGTGCACGGTATTAAAAGTTATGCTATTTATTTAGTTTTATCTAAAACAATTTTAGCATCATCCGCGATTTATTATGTATCTTAGTGAACTGTCATGATATCCTATTTGTTGTCAGTTTAATTTTTGCAAATTTGTCATTAAATTTACAAATTTTTGCTTTTTATTTGCTAATATTTCTCATTTTGGGCAATAATTTAAAACGTATGGAATTTTATAACTAAAATATATTAAAATAAATAAAATTATTTTTGAAAACTTAATGGTGCAAAATTATGAATATGCAATGTTTTTGCATGCAGCTAAAAATGTATTTAGTTTCAAAGTTTTATGGTTTAAAATAAATATTTGCTTACTATGTATAGGAGTATAGAACGTAGAGATACTAAAAACTTAATAACAATATAATATAATTATACAATAATTTAATATAATATAATAGGAAAATAAAGTATGTTTTTGTTTCCTAAAAATGCATTCTTATTACGCGAAACATTGAAAATTCGTAAAGAAATAAATAACATCTAAAACTTTAATTTAAACTCTTAAAGAAAGCCTTGGTATTTTTCAATCTTCTTTCCACGCTATCTTCACATTCATCTTTTATGCTGTGTTTGAGAAAAGCAATAAGTTGTGTAAATAAAAATACAAGAAAAGCTTTTTACTCAAAAATTGTGGAAAAAGAGATATAAAATTGAATATTAAATACGACTTGAATTGATTATTTATCTTCAAGAGGATAACACTTTTCAAAATTTATTTATTTATATTTTCTTTGAATCCGGGAATACATCTTTAGGCAAAATAATTAATCAAATCATGTCATTGGCTGATATGGGCTGTATTGTTGATTATTGGTTGTTATTCTTTATTTTTAGGATTATTAACAAAAATTTGAAAGAAATATTTTCCCTTTTTATGTAAGAAATAAAAATAGTGTTTATGTGCGTTCAGTAAACAAAAATCATCAATTTATTTTTAAAAAATTAATAAAAATTGCACTTCAAAAGTGTGGATTTTAACACATTTTTATAATTTACTATATCATAAATTTACATGAATTAGTATTTATTAGTATTTTAATTTATTTAAACGATTGAAAAAAAGCTTTTATGAATTTTTTGGTTGATTTGAAAACTATTTATCAAAAAAAGTATATAAATGCAGTATCATTAAAAAATAAGTGACTCAATTAACAAAATATCTTTTTGACATTTTAAACCTAAAATAAAGATTTATGAATATACTAGAAAATATTAGGTGTATTGATCGTAGCAACATATTAAAAAAATTCACAAAGGGAAACACAAAGGGATCTTGATTGGTGCCGAACAACATGAATGCGCCAGCCTGCATTGCATTGATTCTTCGCGACCTTTTCTCCAAAAATGAAACCCATATCGTTCCACAACCACCGTATTCACCTAATTTGGCACCGAGTTACATCTGGCTATTCCCTAAATTCAAAAGACCACTCCTTGGACACCGTTATGAGTCGATTGAAGAGACGTTTCAAAAATCGCAGGAATCAGTTTTAGTATCTCACGAAACTAAGCGTAACTGAAGCACTAATGAATATTTTGACGTGAAATTTCACGCAGATGTCAAGGACAGTGCCAACAACTGAAAAAAGAAATAAATTGAAATATCACATGGCCGGGAAATTTAAATGGAAAACTGGTCTTACTTTTCGGACACAGTAGTACATTATATCATATTGATTAATATTTTTACATGTGAATAAAAAATAACTAACTTATTAAATAACATAATCATTTATAAATGTTTCAAAAGATTTTACTAAAAGTATACATCTGTAGTTAACTTAAAAAAAAAAAAAAACATTGGTTCTATATTTACTTCAACTATAGATGCATGCCTATGAAGATTTAAGATACTTTTTATAAGATACGCAAATCTGTTGATAAGATAGAGTAAAAATTAGTAAATTTGTTTGTTTAGTAAATTCAGCATAGTCATGAAATTAAAAAAAGTACAACTCTATCTAAAACATGAAATTAAAATGTCATCGAAAACACAAAAAGCTTCAATTTTTGCCAATTCTTTACTGTTTTGATGAGCAGTTGAAAAAAAAAAAGTTCTTTGTTTAATAAACTTTTATTCAATGAATAATTAATGCATCCCTTGCAGCTACAGTAATATATTACATATATGCAGTGACAATCTAAGAAAAAACATCTTCATCTATGCCTATGACAATATTTTTGAAACTATTAATTAACCTAAGGGCAGATTTTTCTGTCAAACAAGCTAACTATTGTCTGAGTTAATTAAAAATGTATTTCATTATTTGAAGATAATATCATAGTATTATAATTAATAATAATACAGAAATATTATTGATTTATTTTATATTTTTTATAATATTTAATTTTATCTCCATATAATATAAGAATATCAATAAATATTATTGTTGTTTTTTTTTGCTGCAATCATGCTCAAAATTTATATTAAAATTATTTATTAGAAACGTGCATTAAATTCTTATAAAATATTTATTAAAACTTAATTATTAGTAAAACACGTATCGATGGATATATATTCAATATATTCGTAATTAAATTTAATTGCAGGACTCATATGAAACCTATTCAGCTGTGAAATGATGTAGTGCGGAAATATGCATATATCCTACTAGCAGGAGCTAATTTGAACATATGGCAAATACACTGCTAAGCCATCACTATTGATTCTAAGCATTATAGGCATCTGCTCTCACACTGATCACATAAGAAGCGGCATTACTCTGCGAGCTGGAATAATCAGTTATACGTTATCATCACTAAGTCACTGTCCTTCAAACTCCTCGAAGTTTGAAATAAGTTTGAACTCATTTCGTATCCGAGACGAATTTAAAGTTGACAAGTTCTTTTTAGCTTTACTGAGAATTTATGAATTACTGATATGGGACTACACGAATTTGAAATAATACACATTTAATCCATACGAATTGTATATTTATATGACGTAGTCTGGTAGTTTGAATTTTAAAGAACTTGTTTTGTGATTCATAATAGTGAATATTATTTATTTATTTTTGGTAATGGGAGGTGACTACTGTTCACTTTATCATTTTATTTAAAAATATAATTAATGGAGAGGAATAATAGTTTCTGAATAAAGGGATTGCTAGGAAATATTCTAACATTAAAATGTTACCCGTTTTTTTCCTAAGAATTGAATTATTGATCTTTCAAAGGAATAGAAAAAAAAAATGAATTTTAGTCTTTGATAAACATTATACGAAACTATTTTATTATAATAAACATGATTTGTAACCTAAAAAAATAAAAACGAACGCAATGAATAATTTGCTTTAGAGTACAGTCTTTCTGTCACCAAACTTTATTTATTAAAACTTTTTTTCTCGACATAAAAAGTGTCAAAAAGAACTCGAGCAATCTTTTTTAAAATTTGTGGATGATAACACAATTAATTAAAGTGTGGTTTGTTGCCATGTGGTCACTTTTTGCAATTAAACTGGGACCTGCAGTTTTAAGTTTTTGAACCATTAACCAACGGCAGAACTCGAACCTGAAGCACCAAATGCCAGAATGCTGACTACTTATCCATCAAGCCCTCAACTACACTTATGTCCATAAATTCAGGATCATTCAGAATCACACAGAAATTGAACTCTAAAATAAAAATTTCACCTGTAGAATTATCACACACATCTTGAAGAAGAATATGTAAATTACTGGAAACCACCAGATGGCGCGGATAGTACGTCAGATAGTAATGACGAGTGTAAGAGAGGGGTATATAAGGAATGGTGGCAGAGAAGTAAAACTGTTCACAAGCGCTTTAAAAGCCTTTCACTGCAATAACCGCATAGTTCTGGCAGAAAGGAAGCATTTGGATGATTTTTTACGTGGTAGAGTTATCGGACGACTGGAATGTGGACGTACCCAGCTGGAAGTATCCGAGGGAACTTGGAATCGCCCAGAGTGTCATCTCAGGCTTTGGCAACGATTCCAAGATGATGGTAATGTGAGTAGATGTTACAGCACAGGTCGCCCCCGAGTTACAACGCCGAATGAAGACCGGTATTTAGCAGTTACTGCCAAAGAAACAGACGGAGCACAGCATCAGACCTGTCTCATCAGCTCTCTTTAACTACCGGTACGACAGTTTCAAGGCAGACCGTGTACAGACGCTTAGGGCACATTGGTCTATATGCTCGTAGGCCTGTCAGATGTGTTCCACTTACCGCAACTCACTGTCGCCTGCGATTAACCTGGAGTAGAGAGCATGCATTATGGACACCGGAACAGTGGCCTTGTGTGATGTTTTCCGACGAGTCCAGGTTTAGTTTGCAGTCTGATTCTCGCCGGACCACCATTGAACGACACCGTTACGGTGGTGCAGGATGTCTCGTTTGGGGAGGAATTATTCTTGGTTGCAGAACTGACCTGCATTTTCAGAGTGTAACGATGACAGGCCACATCTATCGGGTTGTCATTCTGGAACAACATGTGCGTTTGTTTCGGGGCGCCATGGGCGCTGAATTTCTGTTTATGGATGACAACGCCCGTCCTCACCTTGCAAACATTGTAGACGAATGCCTTCAATTGGAGGATATCACCCGTATGGATTGGCCAGCATACTCGCCGGACTTGAATCAATAGAGCATGTGTGGGATATGCTTGGCCGACGAATTGCATCCCGTCAACTCCCTCCCACCTGTCAACCGGAACTTCGGAGGGCATTGCTTGATGAGTTGTTTAATATTCCCCAAGATCAGATTGATAATTTGATACTCAGCATGCCTAGGTGTTGTAAGGCTGTATTGCATCGTCCGGGAGACATACTCCATATTAACCATCAAACTAACCATGTTATACTTTTTTTTTAAATAGGTTCTTTTTTGAAATTTGCTCCAGGGAATAAAAATCGCAATTTTTATTATGTCAAATATATAGCATCTTTTTTGCTCTTTACCTTTTTGTTTAATAAATAGACTTTACAAATTAAGTCAAATTTGTTTTTCTTTTGTCTCTTTCTTTGCCTGAACTCCATTATCCTTAATTTATGGACATGAGTGTAGTTAAAGAATGCAGCAAATTCTTGTAATTTTTATGTGTCACGAGTTTTTTGTTAAAGATTAAAAAAAAACACGTCGTATAATGGTTGAAAAATTTAATTATCAAACTTAAGACTTTATGTTTTGTTTGATGCCATTTTTATCAATATAAAAATGACTCATCATTTTAGAAAAAAATATAATAAATTATTTGCTTTTTTTTTAATTATTTAAACTTTGCTGATTTATCAAATAGCATCTGTTTTTAATTAGGAAAACGTTTTATATCGCTTTATTAAAATTGGAAGCACTAAGTAAGACTTTTTAAAATTGGATAAATTAAAAACTTTTTTTAAAAGATTAAATGTCGCTGAAACATTGGAAATATACAATTAATTCTAGCTAAAAGCGCATCCCACATGGTGTATTGGAGACATAGTAAGAATTTAATATTTTCAAAAGATTTCCAAGCAGAAAATCAATGATAAGGTTAATTATATTGTAAATATAAATCATTGCTTATATTTTTTGTAAAGTTTTATGCATGTCATGTTATAGTAAAACTATAAAATATATAAAAATAAGAATTTAAAAATCATGTTAGCTTCAAATGTGTTTTATTTGTATCATTAATAGTTAAAATCATTAAACAATTTTAGTTACTACTTAATTTTATTATAATTTCATTCAGTTTATATGGAGCATCATATTGCAGAAAAAAAAAAAATAACGATTTTCCTTGCAAATTAGTTATCTTATAAAATTTTTGCTGTTGATAAATTTGCTAAAATGTATTCTTAAATAGTAATTTTGAAAGAGTTTTATAATGTTAACTTCAGTTCAAATAACCAAATAAAAAGTGAACGTGATTAAAAGTAATTTTTATTTTTATTAATTAAAATCATATACTCTAATATTTAATATTACGTTAAAATGGTACATATTACATTGAAAGACATACGCTTTATATACGTAATGTACAAATGACAAATTAAAAATATTTATTTGACACGTTATATAAATTCTTAGTTTTAGTGTTTAAAATTACATGAAAAACATCCAAATCTACTTTTATTAAAACATGGATTGACAAAAATTAATGTAGGAGTTATTTTATTTGCAACATAATTTTAACTTGCATAGATTTTCAAAATAGCATTTACTTTTGAATGAAAAATGTATTTTACAAGTACCATTGCAAATATAAATTGACTTGTTACAGCTTTATCTACAAAATGTTAATGGAAATAACTTCATACGTGTCATGTTGAAAATGTCTACAATAATTTATATATATCCGATTTAGTAAAGCAGCTTAAATGACTTCTATATCAATGATGTCAGAAATAATATAGTATAAAGGTCTTTTATATAAATGATGTCAAAAGTTATCTACTATAAGCCGAGTGGCGAGTTGCAGACAGAGAAAAGTAATATAAGTTGTTTCAGTTGATGCAAAGCAATTCGAATGATGAAACATTATGTTCCAAATGGTGGTTTCACTTCATGTATCACAATTTCTTTTGACAGTAATGTGTTCCCAATTGAATAGATACTTACAGAAAGTACGAATTTCTTTAAAAGAGGACATTAAACAATTCCAATAGATTTTTCTTTAGAAAATTTTTAAAAAATGCTGAAATCAAGCTCAAAGGTAGATTTTATTTAAATATCATTTTTATTTTTAAGTTCCATGCATCAGGAGTTATATCATAAAATGCATTTTATGTCAGAAATACAGCGGATTTAAATACAAAAAGGTGATAATATATATGAAAATCAATCATCAAACGAAATATTCAATAAAAAAATCAGAAAACTTTAAAATGAAGATTTAAGTAAATTATAATAAAGCTACGTGTTACAGCATGACTGCATTTATATATGTTTGAATTTGTTGATATATATCTATATTTAAATATACATCTTGTTGATGTAAATATTTTTATATGTGCTGATCATTTCTTTTCGGGTACTTTTTCGGGATTTCTTTTCACTTCATGTATCACAATTTCTTTTGACAGTAATGCGTTCCCAATTGAATAGATACTTATATAAAGTAGTGCGAATTTCTTTAAATGTGGACATTAAATAATTCAAATAAACTATTTTTTAAAAAATAAAAAAATGCTGAAATCTGCTACAAAGGTAGATTTTATTAAAATATTATTTCTATTTTAAATTCGATGCACCAGGAATTATATCGTAAAATGCATTTTATGTCAGAAATACAGCGGAGTTAAATACAGAAAGGTGAGAAGAAAATCAATCAGCAAACGAAATAAATCGATACAAATCATAAAAAAGTTTAAAATGAAGAGTTAAATGAAGAATAATAAAGCTACCTGTTACAACATGATTATATTTATATATGTTTGAATTTGTTGATATACACTCAAGAGCAAAAACATTATGACCACCCCTACATTTTGCAATGAACTCGCCTGGATGACGTGGAAGGCACGTGATCAGGTGGAAGTGGTATTTAACTGCTGCTGGAGAGTCTGAAGAATCATTCTTTCACTTACTTCTGTGTGTGATGGGAAAGGCTGCGGATCTAAGCGACTTTGATAGAGGGCAGATTGTAATGGCTCGAAGGCTCGGAACAAGTATTTCCGAAACTGCACGACTGAATGAGTACTTATACAAAGTGGATGAATGAAACCAGCAGTAGACGACATGGTGTTGGACGTCCACACGCTATCAAAGAAAAAGGTCATCGGTGACTGTCTCGTATGGTGAAGCAAAAACCGGACCCAGACAGTGGCTCAGCTGACAGCCCAATACAATGCAGAGCCAAGTAGAATAGTATCGGAGCACACTGTTCAGCGGACACTGTTGGATATGGGGTTACGCAGCAAACGTCCCACTCGTGTGCCTTTGCTGACCAAGCGTCATCGCCAACTGCGCCTGCGCTGGGCCCGGGAACATCGTGACTGGTCCATGGATCAGTGGGAGATAGTTGCCTGGTCAGATGAATCACGGTTTGTCATTCATCACGCCGATGGCCGTGTCAGGATACGCCGTCTTCCAGAGGAACAGCTGCTCCCACAATGTACAGTAGGTCATACACAGGCCGGTGGTGGCGGTATTATGCTTTGGGGGACGTTCTCTTGGGCGTCTCTGGGACCTGTGGTTGTGTTAGAGCAGACCATGAAATGGAATGTTCCAACAGGACAACGCCCCTTGTCACAAGGATAAAATTGTGTTGGAGTGGTTCCAGGAACATGATGCTGCATTCCAGTTAATGTCCTGGCCGCCTAACTGACCGGATATCTCAATCTGATAGAACACATTGGGATGTCCGGGGACGGCAGCTCAGAGTTCAAAGACCACCAATTCTCAATATCTCGGATTTGCGTGACCGTCGCTTAAACATCTGGTACAATCGGTCTCCGGCCATCTACCAAGGACTTGTATCATCCATGCCAAGGTGAGTTGAAACTGTGTTGCGCGTCAAAGGTGGGCCAACTCGTTATTGACAGGTGGTCATAATGTTTTGGCTCTTGAGTGTAGGTCTATATTTAAATATATATTTTGTTGATGTAAATATGTTTATAGTATTTGCTGACCATTGTCTTCGGGTGCAGAAAGATTAATGAATAAAAAAATTATATTTTTTTATACAAAACAAAAAGTTATTTGATTTGAAGATAAGTTTATCCAATAAAAGAAAGAATAACTTAAATATTGTAGAAATTTGTTAAATTATATAATTTTCGTAATGAGTGCCTAACGATAATATGTTTACGAAAGTAAAATTAAAAAAATCATTTGTTTATAAATATGTTCAGAAAATAATATTTTATAAATCGCTTTAAACTAAATAAATAAAAGTTCATTCGTTGAAATGTAAATAAGAGTATAATTTTATCTGATAAAATACGCTGCTCATCAACCAAATCATTGTATGATGAAATCAAATGTCAAAGCAACTCTTTGCTTTCTCTATTGGTCGCTTTCACTTTTTTTCTCCTTAGTCTGTCTAATGTCGGAGTTTTCAAGCTACAGGTACTGTTTCAAAGCTATTTATGGTTTTTAATTAGGGATATCATATTCCGGTAAAAAAGAAATGTTGCATTTGAAACTTTTCAGATCGTGGCACTGTAACATTAACTGTTAGAGTTTGATTATTGTTTTTCAAATGATTCAAAATACCTTAATCCTAAATTTCATTCAGTTTCTGTGAATGGTATGAAAGCTAGGGACTCATATATCTAGGATTTTATAATCACCCTATAGATATATATCTATATATATACACTCACACTCACATACACATACATACACATAAATATATATATATATATATATATATATATATAATCTTGTCGTATCTTGCCTGCTCTAATCGGAAATTTTTCTGTCTACTCCATATTAGATCCAGTTATTTAGCGACAAGAAATAGCTTGAGGATATCTTGAGTGTACGTATTCTTTAAGAAATATCAGCTGCCTCTCTTCACATCTTGTCATTGTATATTTTGTGCAAATTATTTGGTTCCTTTTTTTGATATGTCAATTCAGTTTTTGCAATTCGGACTTTTGAGTTTTACGTTTATTAAAATATTTTCAGCTTCGTTGATGCAGCTTATATGAACCTTGATTCTAAAACATTTCATTTTTTTTTGAGAGATATCTGAACATGAAGCATCTCAGAGTTTTCGTATGGCGAATGCTAGGATGGTTTTATTGTACAATTTAAGTGAAGCGAACACCAGTAGTAGCCTTTGGAGTTCATACTGATCTTGCTTCCAATCCACTCCTTGTTTTTCTTCTATAGTTTTTGTGTTGATGTGTTGTGTCCTTTTTCTACACTCACACATAGGCATACCCACATACCCACACACATATATGTATATATATATATATATATATATATATATATATATATATATATATATGTCCGAAAAATGAATTTCACTGACATTTTTAAACCTTACTATTGTGCCTAATTTTGATTCCCACCCATTAATTAAAAGATATAATTGATCATAGACAGTTTTAAGTTTGGTAATTTAGCCAAACATAAAATTAAGATGGAATTTTCAGAAAACATAGTTACACAATAAAATTTTCCATCGCAAAATAAAAAATTAACCCATAAAGCAAATATGTTACTTTACATAACAATTGAAAGTTTCGCTTAGTTGATATTTCTTTAGAAATTAATTGAAATCTGCAATTTTGGGTAAAGTTATTCCGTAGTCTTAATTAATTAAACTTAATTAAGTTGCAATAACTTTAGTTTTAAAGAAATATATAAGTATACTATTTTGTTTATTTGAATAAACCAATTAATGACTATTATTGTTAGTTTAACATGCTGATATTCATGTTTTCTTTAAAAAAATATTCATTCTTTTTTTTTTAGGAAGTTGTAAATAGAAACTTTAAAAGTTTTCACTATTGCTTTTGTAAAATTGAAATCAGTGATTTCATAAATCTACCCATTATTTATTTATTTTTAACTTTTTTAAAAAAAACTTCTGTATTAACCTTTAGTTCTTATTCTCTTCCCCAATTTTTCATCTGAGTGTTTTCAACTATTAACAATAAATATTAGAATTAAAAATTAACATGATGAATTAACAACAATTAATATTATAATTAAAATTTAACATGATACGTAGTGGTTTAATTTTTGAGACTAAACTATAGACAGGGTGCTATCAACATCAGCTAAAAAACTATAGTCACATCACACTAGTTTTTTTTATCAATTAAAGTTTTTCAAATTAGAGGACGCGAGAAATATTCCATTGATAAACAATATTTTTCATATAAATGGTTAATAATTATGTATGTTATTTTCCTTGAATTATGTGAATTTCCTTTTGAACATTTAAAAAGAGTGTATACTATTTTTTTTTGCTTAATGATATCAATTTAATTTATTTTTAATAAATTATCATAGATCATTAAATTTTTAAGATAACTTCATATTTATTTACTAAGATTCGAATAAAAATTAAAAGAAAGTAGTATCTATTAAACATTTTCAATGTACAGAGTATTAAGGTACTTGTTTATTGCTTCTTTTAATGAAGAAAGCAAAGTACATGTCCTATGTAATTTTATGAAGATAAAAATTGATAAAAAACAAGTAATATAATAAAAATTTTAATGTCAATTCCGATATAGGGCAACAAAGAAAAAAAGTTTGTTTAGTTACTTTTATTAAATTTAAAATTTTTATGCTTCGACGAGATTCGATCCGAAGTCATGAAGATTCTACGCCGACGCTCTACCAACTTTGCCATTGAAAGTCAAATTTCTTTTTCACTATATTACAGAAAGTCCTTTATAAATAATTGTCATTCATTTTTTTAATTTAGAAAAAATCTCTTTTCTCTCTCTCACGTATACTTTCTCTCTCTCGCATGCACATTTTCCATTTCTCTCACTAATTTATTCACATATATCATTTTCCACTTTGTTCCTTCCTTGATTAGATTAGAACCCAGACTGAAAAAAGAATCTGAAAAATAAATTTTCCCTGCGATCTACACGCTTCGCCACTGACGGTATTTATTACTAAATTTATATCCTGCTAAATTTTATATAAGAGAAATTTTTTTCCTCCCATATAAAACTAAAATTAACTAATTAAATTTAATTAATGAATTAATATTTGAAAAAACTGTAATTAACGTCAAGTGTCATCCATTCATGTAAACATATATTCATGTCACATATATATATAAGATATATATATATATATATATATATACTATAAAAAGGGAAAGTGAACTACTAGTAATTTATTGAAAAATATTATTAATTAGGAAAGACGTTTTAGTAAATAACTCAGTAATATATTTAGAAATCATTTCGTAAACTCTCAATAATAGTTAGGGTATTCAATTCATGTCATTGACCTTTCTACCATACCTCTGCATGGTAGAAAAAAAATCAGGTATGAGTCTGATTTATCTAGGGTATTTGGAAAAATAACTGATTACTTACACAATCTCTTTCTACTCATTCTTCTTGACGTTAAGAAGTGTTGAGTAAATGTTGATTAGGTTCATAAAAAAAAAAGAGTTTCTATAGGATATGATTGGAAAAATAATAAGAAAAAGTTTATTTTCTGATTTCTTTTCCTGGCCATTTCTGACTCGACGGCTTTTCTAGTCCTTATAGATGTTTATTATATGAGAAAATTCAAACATTATTCAACATTTATACCGTTAAATAAAGTTAAATTATTTTATGGCCGTTACATAGTTATTAATTTATATCATAATATAATATGTTATTTAATTTACTAAGAGTTATTTTTCAGGAACCTTTTTCTGCCTAAAAATCATCTATTGAGATAAATTAGTGAACCAGCTATAAAGAATATTTCAAAACCGTAGCTTTGTTTCATGAGAATTATTGGATATTTTCTTCCAGAGTTTAAAACTTTTTTTTTGCTTTAAAGTATATAACAACCTGTACTTGCAATATAAGCAACCTGTAATAACCTATTGCAACCTGTAATTATAAAATAAATACCCGATAATTTTCTGATAAATTTTTTTTTTTTTAACATTTTATTTAATGTAATTAATTTTTTTATTACATAATTTTCTTTCAATTTGATACTTTTTATCGATTTTATATTGTCACTTTTACATCTTCATGTCAGTTGCTAAATGTTTTATAATTTGGCATTTTGATTGAAATTCGAGTTAAAACATTATTTATAAATAATGATATTGTAATATTTGCATATTTTTTAATGGTCTCTTATTTAAAAAAAACAGTTGTATTTATTCAAATTTTAAAAGAAAATATTGATACCATATAAAACAAAGTTTTAGATTTGGAAAGAATATGTATAGCCAAGAATATTTTTCATTATAGAGTTATTATGGATTGCAAATTTTTAATTTGGTTAATTGGTTAAGCTATTTGAAAACCAGTGTTTCTAATAAAAGGAAAAATTACAGTTTAACAAGTAAAATAAAATTTTTGTGTAAAAACCATTTTTAATAATTTCTGTAAGTCATTAACTTGTTATGTATTGATGAATTTAATGCAAAAAACCCCTTCAAATTCTTTATTTAGCCCTTTCTTATAGAAAGGATAAAAGAATGAACCTCCCAGGTTTTCCTGTGTAAGGCTTAATTTCCTCGTGTAAGGCTTAATACAAAAAATAAATGGTTTTTCCCAAGAAATAAATGAATTAATGAATAAAACATTGAAAATTTATAACATTTTATCATTATTTATTTATATCTTAAATATTTCCTAATTTTTGCTGGAATAAAAAATAAGTTTCTTTTTAAGGAAGTAAACTAATTTTAAAAATATGAAACTTTTATGATGTAAAATATATGCAAAAATCTTTTACGCTTTGAAAGAATGTAAAATTAATACAATGTATGATAAAATATATAATTAACTCATTAAATACTTTTTTTAATTTTCTGAATATACAAAATATGTAATTATATGGTATTTAAGAAAAGCAATGAACTGTTTTCAAATTGCTGTTGAATGACAATTTTTACATGAAATTTTACTTGAAAAATTTCATTAATAATATAATTTAGAAGTGGTATATAAAAAAATTCAACTAGCCAGAAAGTTAAAATGTAATGTAAGTATTTCAAAGTACAAAAATTAAACAAAATTAAAATGTAAATATAGATACAAACCAAACATAAAAAATTAGTACTATTTTTAGTTTATAGATTTAAACAGTTAAAAAATACTTCCATTTTATTCAAAATTAGTTTACGTGTTTATCAAAACCTATACATATCAATACTACAGATAGAAAAAATATTTTTTTGCCTAAGAATTCTTTTTAAAAATTTTTTTTATTTATTTATTTTTGCAATCATAAGATTATGAAGAAGTTAATTCTTATAACACAAAACAGTCCAAATACTTCTTTAAAAAATGTACTCTGTGTATATTCTAGGATAAATGAAGAAGACAAACATAAAAATAAATGACGTAAAAAAGTACTCTGTGTATATTCGTTGCTAAGAGACAAAATTATGTTAAATTTTTTAATTAAGTTTCTCTTCTGTATTAAAAATAAATGACTTATCTTAAAAAAGACAAACAATTATTTAAAATGCATTTATTGCTTATTCTACTTTTGCATGCTTAAAACTTTTCTGTATTAAAAACATCCCAAAAACGCAATTATTTAAATGCATTTATTGTATTTTACTTTTGCATTGAAATCGAGCAAATATATTCTGAAATATTATAAGTGGAATTCGGTTTCTTATTTTGGATATTAAAAATTATTAGTTTACTTTGCATAAGGGAATATTTGTGTAGGGAAATAATATTTACCTGCTCTTCTAAAATATGCACGTTGCAATAAACACGATAAATGATATTAAAAGTAAAAAAAAAAAACATATTTATAATAAAATTCCTCAAATATTTTTTTGTTTACTCAATAATAAAATGCAAAATCATTTGAGCAATTGATTTTTAAATTAATTATAAAATATGTTTTCTTTCATTGACTAGCATCATCAAAATCAACAATGAAGCTTATATAATAAAAAAAATATATTATCTGTTAATTAAAGCTAGTTTTCATTCAATCATCAGATGATATGATAAAATTAATAATCGTTTCATTGTTTTTAGATAAAATTAACTATGCATATTTTTAAATTCTTTAGTTAGCTTAATAAAATTGGTTAAATGGAGTATATTACAAATACTCTATACAAAAGAAACGAAAAATCTCATAAAGCATATGAAAAAACAATCTCCTAAAGCATATAATAACAATTAATAATGTAAAATGTTTAGGTTATTTTAAAATGAAAACGTGGTATATAATGAATAAAACCTTTTGATTATATTTCATTGAATAAAAAGTAAAATATGATTCTTTTTATTGAATGGTAAACGCAAATTAGTCATTTTTCTATGTTTTAAAAATGTATGACATAAATAGAAGGATTATTTAAAATATACTAACTACCTAATTAAACATTTGATTGTTTAATCATTATTCTAATAATGAAAATAAATATTAACTGTTTCATAAATTTTATTAATTTAGAAGTCAAAAGATATTATTTCAATATGTTTCATAAATTGATTTTAAACAAATTAAACATTTCTTCTTATAAAAAAAAATTAATGATCATATTAAATTATCATGTTTCCAAAACATAAAAATAAATCTAGACTTTGCAATAATGAAAATAATAAAATAAATAAATACATAATTAGATTAAATAAATAATTTAACAAATTCAGTCGAAGTTAAACAAACTGAAGGATAATTAAATATTGCAAGTTAAACATGTTATTTTAAATTAAATACAAACTTAGATTAGAGGAAAAGGTCTTTAAAATAAACGTAAAAAAGTTCTTTAAAATAAATTCAATAAACAAGAATAAAAAAATATACGATGAGAAGAATTAGATAAAAAATACATTTTTAATTTTTTTTTCATACTCACAACGATTTGAAAAACGTTGACATAATTCATAATAATAAAATCAAATATCTTAAACAAATTGTTTCAATATTGTTGAAATGTTTATTAAATATAAATTTTACCTATTTATCCATCTCTATTTATATATGTATATATAAACATATGACGTAATTAATTATTTAAGTCAAAGGCCAGTAAACTGTTTTTGTAGAAAAATAAATTAATTTAAGCTTTTTATTTATTTTTCTCATAAAAAGCTTTTATTTATTTTTCTCATGTTCTTAAATTAATAATTAATGTAAAATGCATAAAAATATTTTAATTATTTGAAAGTTCTGAAATTAAATTATAATTTTAGAATAAAATATATTTTAATAATATTTATTTTATGATTCAATATGTATGTTAAATTAAATTATTTAACAGCAAACTATTCCCTATCTATCTTTTTAAAAAGGGTAAAAGAAACATTCACTCGAAAACCAGGATCGATAGAGATGTAATTTAATTAAACTACTTTCCCACTAAATTCCTTTCGATACTTCTTAGTAGTCATAGGATGCATCATTCTTAAACGTTAATGGTGCTTAAATAAAAAAGAAGGCATTAACCCTAATGAAAAGTGCTGTGTCAGTAATATTTTATCCTTTTCCGCTGACGTCAGCATTATAAAAGTAGGTTGATCGATTGAAAAATTTATCAGAATTTTTCTGCAGTTCAAGATCACTGAAATATGGCTTAATTCAATAATTATCATATAAATTTTAGTAGAAAAATTTTAAGCAGTTTATTTTATACTTTATTGATCAAAAGTAGCCAGTTGCTGGGACTTAATGCTAAATAAAAATTTATTAAAAAAAGTAATAATATAAATGTAAATATATTTAAGTTGATTTGATTTAATTTATTTAATTAATTATTTTTTAATTTAATTTAATTTTTTAAATTTATTTTTATTTTATATATCTAAATTATAAAGTAATATAAATTAATTTTAATTAAATTTATGAAGTAATATACATTTATTTTAATAAACTTTTTTAATGAATAAATTTGTTTTTAAATACGACGATTTTTTTTAAAGACCAGATTTCTTTGTGTGTTGGTGTAAGAAATTAAAATTTGTAGTGTGTAGGTTGTGCAGCTGGATTGTAACTGGGTGTGTCTATTTTGAGACTTGAGACACAGGTCGGTGAATTCACAGTTTTATTTACACATACGCAAACAAGACACACATTAATTTTAACACATAATATTTATAATAATATTTAACACATTTAAAAACATATAATTATAGATTCGTATAAGGATTCCACTCCTAAGCCGAAAAAAAAAAGATACTCAGGTAAGCGCTGCATGTGCGAAATACACTTCCTCTTTGGGTGAGAGTTTGTAGGAAAGCTATTACTTAGGATTGCGTTAAATATATAATTCCTCTCGGGATGAGATTACAAACTAAATGTTTCTCAGTAAAAGGGTGGGTTGTGCATTACTTCCTGTCCTGTGAAATTCTAGAGACCTAATGGTCATTTGTCCTGAATGCCACAGAAGGAGCTCTTGCAGTGCGTAGGAGGAAGTACGGATACAAGTTACCTTTATTTTTCGTTGATTTAATTGAACGATAATAGCTTTCACAGAAGAACCTGAATACTCCTGTTTCACAAATGATCATAAAAATTGATTAAGTCGAAAAAGATCAAAGACATAGCTGTCATGAACAAAATGAAAGCTTTATAAGAATAAATAATAGAAAGGCAGAACATAAGCTAAACAAATTATTATTTATTATTCACCAAAAAATGTCACAAAATAAAAATAAATATATCGTATTATTTGTATATCATAATGAATGTTTTGTTATATAATCATATTAGGCATTGAAATTTTACAACATTTTTTATAGGTTTTCAAAACTATCTTCATTACTAATCTTTTAATATTGAAATACAGTTGGCATGCGTATATGTTTTTAGCATATCATTTTCTAATTATGCTATTTTGATAAAAAAAAAATCAATGTCATTTCTTCATATTATCATTATCTTAAAATGTAGTTGCCAAGTTATCTTAGGGAAGGGATGAAGTATTGTTATTTTGGAAATATTAGAAAACTTTTCCTCAGGAAAAAAATGTTCTTATTTTCGTAATTCCATGCTTTTAACTGATCTCCCACCTACAAATAAAAAAACTAGCTCATTTAGTCAGTACTTTTAATACACATAAATTTTCGAACTCTGACAAAAGTTCGGCAGATTTTCATCTTTTGTAACTATTTTATAGGTAGAAAAAAAAATTATAAACTATAACAGTACCTCCATTATTTTATAATATAGTTTTTATTATTATTTTAAAAAATAATAACATTTTTTGATATTAGTAGGAATTTATAATTCATATTTTATGAGTTATTAAATTAATGTTATTTAAGTAATTAATAATAAACAATACATCAAACATTAATTTCCAACAGAAATGGTTTTAAATAAAGTTAAAGAAAGAATTTTCTCTAATGTACTAACAGGAAATAAACCATTACTCTTTTTAATTTCGTGAAATTAAAACTCAAATAATATAATTTTAACTAAAATAAATTAATGAAGTTAAGTCAAACGACATTTTGAAACAAGAAAACTTAGTTAAAAATTAAATTTTTAATTATTAAAAAAGAATTAAACGTGAAATTTGTGATTTAGTTGAATTTTTGCGTTAATTGCTGAGATTTAAATTAAGATATTCTATTCATAATGATCTATTCAAGAAAAAAATTATCTTTAAAAGTATTGAAAATTTCTCTTTTATAAATACATATTTTTAAAAGACCTTTAAAATTATAATTCTTTAAAATTTTTATCTAAAATTATTTCCTTAAAGTCTTAAAATTTAAAGATAAATTATCTTCGAATGTAAAATGAAACCACAATTTTTCAACATTTTCAATTGTTGAATTAGAGAAAATTCTACTAATGGCTGGATTAATTCTATGAGAACAATTAATGAACAGTTTTCTGAAGATATCAAATAATATTGTATTTGAATAATTTTGAATTGTTTTTTATTTTAATATTGTAGAAAAAACCTCCATAAATAAAATTAAAATAATTAAAAAATGTCTGTTAGAAATCATGTTAATCCGATGTTAAAAATCAATTTATAACATCGGATTGAGAAGTTTTACTTCTAAAAATAACATGTAATTAAGAGTATTAGTTGAGTTTCTTTAGAGACGGTATTAAAACATTCCATTCAATTTTAAATCCTTGTAATTGTGATATGTCACAAGAAAATATATATTTTTTTTAAATGAAATTTTAAATAGTAAAAACGATTTAATTTTCAAAATGTGTACATGATGATAAGAATAAATAGCAAAACTAGGAAGTTTTACGTAAAAAATTAATTTCTTGAAACTGCGTCATTTTATTTTAGTTAACCTTTACAAGATCTTAATAAATATTAATTATATGAAATTTAGAATTATTATACCTGTTATTGGAATTTGAGATAGCACATCTCAAATAGATAGTCTCTTAGTTTCTTAAGTAACTTTCAGCTAAAGAAAATTCCGATCGCGTTATTGTTTTACGATTAAAAAGGACAAATTTGAAATAATAAATTAGCATTAAATCTCCCATTGCTTGTGTGATCATACAATAAGAGATAAATCTCAGTAGGAACAAATATGTATATATGCCGTACCTTTCGGTATCTGAGATTTTTAAAACTCTTTTTAAAGCTGAAAGTACTGAGCTTATTTACAGTACTTTATTATATATATTAATTAATATATTTAATTATATTAATTAATTATTTGAGTTACTAATCCTCTAATCTTGTATAAAATATAATTACTTCTTCATTAACAAGAAGCAAGTGATAAATCACCAAATACATGACGTTGTTATTTCTTTAGTTTATATTTCTTAATTTAATGAAAACATTTTTAATAAAATTGAGTTATTTGTTTTATAAAAACACAATTATATTATATTCGAAATTGTGGGCCTGAATGGCCGAGTGGCTAGAGCTCTGGCGCTCGGTACCACAGGTTTTCGGGTTCGAGTCCCGGCGGTGCCATGGTTGTTTGTAGTGGTTCGGAATCCACTTTAAAAAGTAGGTCCCGGTCAAATAGGATCGTAGAGCGTTGCGGGGGCATTGTTACTCCGCGTCCGTGGCTTATCTTCAAGTTCCACGCGCCCCCTGGGTAATGCAAAGTGAGTACGTCTGTGCAGCACTTGCCTTAAGGCATCAAGACCAAGCTGTCCGTGTTTGCCAGCTGCATTAGAAAGAAAAAAAAAAAAAAAAAAAAATAATCGAAATTGTTTATTTTGTTGGTTTGTTGTGTCACCCCTGAAAATCAGATGTTATATTTTCGTAAGCATTATTTTAAACAGTTAAGTTGCTATAATGTTTCCTAATGAGGTTGATTCAAATGGGCACACCCTTTCAAGCGGAAACAAGTTTATGGTCAATAATCTTCTTTTACTATGCAAATTTATTATTCCCCCAGGTACTAAGATCACATTTCGCACACACCAGCCGATCAGAAGTCTTAGGCGATCACTTTCTGTGTAGTCAATGTACTTAACGTTTCTGAATGGCTGATGTAATTTTATTAATAATCGGCGGAAAGCCACCTTTACAGAGTCAGGAGGTTTTGAGTTTGTTTTCCCACAGCTCGTACTGATTGATTAATTTCTCTTTTCACTACAATTCTAATATATTTATATAAAAGTATGAAAATGAGCAATTTGACAATAGTAATCAATAAGTTACGAGCGTGTCTAAAAATTGTTGCTTCTCCAACACCGTATGTTGAAAAATAAAAGAGATCAAAGAAGAAATAAAATTTCAGCTTGATTGTTATTTACTCGAAATCCATCCAATATTCACATCGAACTATTGATGACTCGCGGTATAAAGGAAAATCATGAAAATTTTCGCTGGGAAGTTGTTTCCCCGAAATTCAGTGTGTAGACAAGTCTGCTTTGGTATCGTCTATATGTCATTTAGGCTGCTCAATCTGTCATTTCAGACGCTCTGTTATTGATGTCTTTCCGATTTAAGCCACTCACGAATTAATACATTTCAAAATAAATGTCTAAGTGATATTTTTCTTTTGTTTAATATATTTTTATAAAATTTAATGTTTAGAAAGTACTCTCATTCAATTGTATTATTTTTCAAGGAAAGTATATATATACGCAATGAAAGCCATTATGATAACAAAAACTACTTAATCGACGACGTTTTGATTTCAAAAATTTCTCATTTACATGGATTTAATTTTCAAAACTTGGATATATTTTTAGAAATTTCTATATCAACATTAAAGAGAATCTTAATTAGAAAACTACAAAAGGTGATCTTAATTAGATACACGATAAATTGTTTGTTTTCACTTTAAATGCTTATATTTGTTTTTATTCCGATCATGATTTTTATATATTACAATTTTCATAAAATTATAAGTGAGTTTTAACATTTACTAAAGATAGCCTAAAATAAAATAACAATTCATAATAACTTTGTTCAGTATTTATCTATATATTTATATATATGAACAAAGTTTACTGAACAAGTTTGCCGTTATTATATAAAAACTAAAAATAATTATTAATTTTTTTTAAAACATTAATTAATTTAAAGTTGATAATTGTTTTTAAAGATTTACAGAACAGAATTTAAGCTTTAAATATGACATAATGCTAGAAAAATATCATTAAAATAAACATATTATATAAATTAGAGAAATATGTGTTTAGTTAGTATTTTCGATTATAACAACTATTCCGATTTTCATTTTAAGCAAGGATTTGAAAGCTATAATATTTTAACTGGAAACTTTCATTACAATTGTCCGATACAATGTGTGTGGTCAGCAACGAAAAAAAATATCAAGCTGATAATAAGCTGAAAGTACTTGCTTTAAATTCTTTTCTTTTTCAATTAACAGTATTGAATAGCGGGATGTAAAATTTACAATTGTTAATCTCATTACTCGTGCACGGTAGAAAAATTACACATTTATATTTATAGGGCACGGAGATGAAAATAGAATTTCAGCCAAAAATTGCTATTCTTTAGAGTGCTGACATAAGTAGCATATTTCACCAAGCATTGTGGGCACCGAATGGGTTCTAAATTTGATTAATTTTTATTAAAATTATTAGCTTGAAATAATATAGAACACCGTAGTATTAATCATTATATAATTGAAATATCGTTGTGTAGTATTCATTGTAATTTATTAAACATACATATTTTAATTTCTCTATTTAATGAACAATTATAAATTTTGTTTACCATTTATATTTTAATTTCAAACTTCTCAAAAGTTCAAATCTATATCTTTACTACAGGAAGTCTTTTAAAATATTTTTGATAATCAGACTTTTTCTAGTAATAACATATTGAACTCTTTTTTTCGTTGTTAGTTAAAGAAAAAGTTAAAAAGATTTCTTTAGGGAGGGAGAATGAAGAAAAAATTTTAGTTTGAGATTTCCAAACGAAAATAAGAAAAAAATGTTTTCCGCAATCCGTCTCCTATGAAATTAAATTTCTAGAGGGAGAACTTTCATCAATTGTGCGAATGGCAGGAAAAAAAAAGCGGATACAATTTCCAGAGAAAAAGTGTTTCTTTTGAAAGCTGCGGTTCTTATTAAAATCCCCTGACTAACACGTTACTCCTTGCATTTAATCAGGCGATTCATTATTTTCAGTTTCCAAAATAATGGATCACTTCAACCACATCCTTTAGAATTCCGTCTTCTTTAAATTGACTTTTCCAGATAAAAAGTAATATTCTTTTTATTGATAAGGGGAAACATCCTGAAAAAGAAAATCTGAGATTGCTTTAGTCGCCAACATGTCTTGTTATCTTTGGAATTCAAACTGAGTTAAAGCATCTAAATTAAGTTTTAATGCAAAACATTTTTCATTTCTCTCATGTTACTTGTCGAAGAACGTGGATGTTAAAAAGATTTACATTTATTATGTGCAATAAAGTTTGTTAAGATACATAAATGTAAGTTATTTAATTAATAACTCTTAAAATTGGGTTAAATTAAAATATATAAGCGCATTACTATTTTACTACTACAATAGTTAAATAAGTTATAATCTAATTGTAACTAGTATAGCGTGTATACTATTTACAACTCGATTACTATTGTCATAGTATATTTAGTTAATTAAATATAATATGTATGTCTTAAGTATTTTTCTTATGAAGTAAATACCTATTTTAGGAAAAATTTTATGCATTAAATAAAATCTATGCTGTAAGTATATTTTTAGCATTTTATTGAAGTTAACTTACAAATTATGCGTAACTGTCAGAAATCTATCTATAAATAAATCTATACATACTACTAAAGAATACATTTTTTATGAATTTTATTTTTTTTCAATATGCTTTAAATTTTATTTTTTCGTATGAGTTTTCATGTGTGTGTTTTCAATTTTTTGTATAAAATTCGTTTTTTAAAAAAAATAATGTTTGTGTCATTCTTTATAATCGTTTTAGTCTTTATAATCTTATATATGTAATGATCTTTATAATCTTATATATGTGTCTTTTTTTATAGTAATCTTTCATATATATATATATATATATATGTAATAAGACAGAGTATATTTATACTTTAAAAATGTGGTAAGAAAAGCAAATAAAGATATTCGGGTGTTTTTTTTTTATTTAATAATATACGAATAAAATATTTTTAATTGTTTGTTTTTGAAACATTTTTTTTTTGTGCACAGTATTAGTTGTAAACAACATACCGAGTTTGGAAATTTTTAAGCCTTGGTTTGCTTTCTTTTTTTTTTTTTTTTTTTTGGGGGGTGACTTTGCAAGGCTTTGTGTTTTAATCTCTAGTTTGCAAACTGAAAAGTAAACGGCAATGACCATTAAAACTAGCTATTTTCTATTGTTTCACAGATAATAAAAAAATATATCTTACTGACGCTAAAATTCGTTGAAGGAAGATAGTTGATTCTCCCATGTAATTCATATTAAAAACTAGGATTTCCAATTGCAACTGTGAGAATTCCTTATTAGTTGAAGAGAAGCCATCTCAGGTGTGCCTTAGAAGTCTGGCTTGCAATTCAAGTTGATTCTACATGCGGAAACCGATATTGATAGACTATTTGTCAGGTCTTCTTAATTCTTATAACAAGCTCGTATTATAATGGATGCCTTTTGCAATTTCACTTATGAATAAAGTTTGGTAAATGACATTCCTCAATAATCGACCTAAAACAAATCCAAAGACGTCACTAAAATCAATGTTAAAATGTAAGATATAATTAAAACAAATAAAATTTAATTCTTTTTTTTAATAAGGGAAAAAACTGAAACTGAAAAATATTTATAAAAACGTATAAAAGCGTATAAATGTAAAAATTATTTGTTTGCTTTTAAATAAATTTTAAAAAAGATAAAAATATGTTTGGGTACCTTATAAATGCAACACCATTCGTTAGTGGGCAATGTTCATTCTCACTTTGTTCACTAAAAATTGGTTCAAATGGTATAATATAATTTTTTATATTCAGTCTTGATTTTACTATTGTCATGCACCACGTTTTCCTTATTTTAAATATATGTTCTGAATTAATTTCTAAATCTCATAAAAAAAGACATCACTTATGTAGTATTATATTTTTTATAAGAGAAGAAACATCCAACACTTTTCCTTTTTTATCGGATATTTTCATTTAACATAAAAACATTTTTTAATCTCCAAGAAGCCCCTAAGAAAAAAAGATTCTTCTAGAAACATCTTTTTGTATGCATCTCATCTTCTCAATATCGCTGAGATACAAAATAATTTGTATCTCATCCATTTTATTCAGATGTAGATACTTTTTGACATTTTAAAGTTTAATATATGGTTATTTTAAAATGTGTTTTTTTTTATAAGGGTATCCAGTAAATTTGCTTTTAAAAACACACTATTAATACACAATTATCTGTCATTAAGCATACATATTTTAATTCCATAATAAACAATTATAAATTTTGTTAAGAATTTCTATTTTATTTTCAAACTTTCCAATAGTTCAAATGCACTTCTTTACTACATGAAGTTCTCTTAAAAATATTTTTTGATAATCAAATTTTTTCTAGTAATAACATATTGTACTTTTTTCTCGTTGTTAGTTAAAGAAAAAAATTAAAATATTTCTTTAGGGAGGAGAAATGAGAAAAAAAATTTTAGTTTGAAATTTCCAAACAAATATAAGAAAAGAAAAAGTTTTTCTGCAATCCATCTCAATGAAATTAAACTTGGAGAGGAAGAACTTTCATCAATTGTCCAAATGGCAGGAAAAAAAAAAAGCGGATACAATTTCCAGAGAAAAAGTGTGTTTTTTAAGCTGTGGTTCTTATTAAAATCCCTGACTAACACGTTACTCCCTGCATTTAATTCGGCGATTCATTATTTTCAGTTTCCAAAATAATGGATCACTTCAACCACATCCTTTAGAATTCCGTCTTCTTTAAATTGACTTTTCCAGATAAAAGTAATACTCTTTTTTTTTTAAAGGGAAACGTCCTGGTAAAAAATAATCTGAAATTTCTTTAGTCGCCAACATATCTTGTTATCTTTGGAATTTAAACTGAGTTAACGCATCTACATTAAGTTTTAAAGCAAAATATTTTTTCGTTTCTCTCATGTTGCCTGTCGAAGAATGCAGTTGTTAAAAATAGTTTAATTGATTATATGCAATAAAGTTTGTTGAGATACATGAATGTAAAGTTATTTAATTTAAAACTCTTAAAATAACTGTGTTAAATTAAAATATATGAACATATTAATATTTTAATACTACTATTACGACTATTTACTATAACACTATACTATTTACAACTAGTTTACCATTTTCATAATATATTTAGTTAATTAAATATAATATGTCTATTTTAATAGCAATAAATACTTATTTTAGGGAAAATTGTAAACATTAAATAAAACCTGTGCTGTAAGTATATTTTTAACATTTTATTGAAGTTAACTTGCAAATTATACATAACCTACTATCGAAATCTATCCATAAACTAATCCATACATACTACTAAAGAATAAAATTTTAATTTTTATAAATTTTATTTTTCAATGTGCTACAAACTTTTATTTTAAATATTAGTTTTCATGTGTGTGGTTTAAATTTTTTTCTTTTTGTATAATATTCCTTTTTTTTTAAAAATGTTTGTATCTTTATCTTTCCTACATATAAGTCAAGACAGAGTATATTTATACTTTAAAAATGTGGAAGAAAAGCAAATAAAGATATTCATGTAGGGTTTTGTATACAATAAAGTACGAATCAAACTTTTCAATAGTTCAAATATACATGAACAAATGTTAAACAAATGGAATGTACAAATGTTCTACATTGCAGGAAGTCTTTTAACAATATGTTTTGATAATCAAATTTTTCTAGTAATAACATATCATGCTTTTTTTTTTTTTCTCGTTGTTAGATAAAGAAAAAAGTTAAAAGATATCTTTAGGGAGGAGAAATAAGAAACAATTTTAATTTGAAATTTCGAACAAAAATAAGAAAGGAAAAACGGTTTTCTGCAATCCATCTCCTATGAAATTAAACTTCGAAAGGGGAACTTTCATCAATTGTCCAAATGGACGTAAAAAAAAGGCGGATACAATTTCCAGAGAAAAAGTGTTTCTTTTGAAAGCTGAGGTTCTTATTAAAATCCTTGACTAACACGTTTCTCCCTTGCATTGAATCGGCGATTCATTATTTTCAGTTTCCAAAATAATGGATCGCTTCAACCACATCCTTTAGAATTCCGTCTTCTTTAAATTGACTTTTCCAGATAAAAGTAATACTCTTTTTATTGATAAAGGGAAACACCCTGAAAAAAAAAAAAATCTGAGATTGCTTTAGTCCCCAACATGACTTGTTATTTTGGAATTTAAACTGAGTTAGCCCATTTAAATTAAGTTTTAAATCAATAGTTTTTTTTTTTCATGTTGCTTGTCGAAGAATTTAGTTGTTAAAAACATTTACATTAATTATATGAAATAAAGTTTGTTAAGATACATAAATGTAAGTTATTTAATTTAAAACTCTTAAAATAACTGTGTTAAATTAAAATATATATAATGTTACTATTTTACTACTAATATTTACTATACTATTTACAACTAGATTGCTATTTCCATAATATATTTAGTTAATTAAACATAATATGTCTGTTTTAACGGAAGCAAATACCTATTTTAGGGAAAATTTTAAACATTAAATAAAAACTGTGTTGTAAGTATATTTGTAGCATTTTATTCAATTTAACTGGCAAATTATAAGTAACATGTCCAAATCTATATATAAATAAATCTATCCATATTACTAAAGAATAAAATTTTAATTTTTATAATTTTTTTTTTTTTCAATTTGCTTCAACCTTTATTTTTCATATGAATTTTTCAGTGTGTGGTTTCATTTGTGTATATTTTTTTTCTTTTAAAACAAAATGTTTGTATCTTTCTTTATCTTTCATATATGTAAAAACACGACTAAGTATATTTTTAATTTAAAAATGGAGATCAAATAAAGCAAAATAAAAATATTCATATAGTTTTTTTGTATTCAATAAAGTAGAAATCAAAATATATTTTTAATGTGTTTGGAAAATTTTATTGTGCGCAACATTAGTTGTAAACAGCATGCCGAGGGTGAGATATTTTTTATGCCTTGGATTCCTTTGTTGTTTTTGTAATTTTAAGTAATAGTAGTAATTGTTTTTAGTAGCAATTTTTTAATAATGTTTTTAATCGATTTGATATAAATGTTTAAATAAAAATTTATAAATTTAAATTTTAATTCAGTTATAAAGCCTTTCAAATGTGTTTTATTAACATCAGGAATTTCATGGTGCATACTGAATAAAGTCTACTACGTTGAATCTGCTTCATCAAAAACGCAGGTTATTGCCTGTAGGGAGGGCTTTTGGAAATAATGCTCCACATTCAAATGTCATATGACAGAAAATTTAAAAGATTTACTCTAATTAATTCGAATATTGATGCGGGTTTCTTCTATAAACTGTTATAATCTCAATTTAGCTTTCTTATTCTGGTAATGCCTTAAGAATATGATGCTACTGAATTTGCATCTATGCCCTTCTGTAAAGTAGGGGGAGGGGCGGACACGCGCAAGATTTTGGGCATTAATCTCTAGTTTGCAAAACTGAAAAGTAAACTATAGTGACCAATAAAACTATCGATTTTCTATTGCTTCACAGATGATGATAAAATATTTCTTACTGACGCTAAAATTCGTTGAACAGAGATAGTTGATTCTCCCATGTAATTCATATTAAAAGCAAAAATTTCCAATTGCAATTGTGAGAATTTCCTTATTAATTAAAGAGAAGTCATCCCGGTGTGCCTTAGAAGTCTGCCTTAAAATTGAAGTTGATGCTATTTGCGGAATATCGATATTGATAGTAGACTGTTTGTCAGGTCTTTTTCATTCTTATAATAAACTCCTATTATAATGGATGTCTTCTGCAATTATGAATAAAGTGTGGTAAACAACGTTTTTAGCGTATCGTCATAAAAAACAAATCAATGTTAACGTGTTTACATTAGATTATTGTAATACATAATCTAATGTAAACACGTGTAATGTTAATTAAAACAAATAAAATTTAATTTTTTTTTATTAGGTGAAAAAAACTGAAACTGAAAAATATGTATAAAATTGTATAAAATTGCAAAAATGTAAAAACGAAAAGTGTGTTAAAATGTAAAAATTATTTGTTTTAACTTTATAAATAAATTTTAAAAAAGTAAAGATACGTTTGGGTACCAAAGCCATTCGTGAAAAATTTTGAAAAAATGTACCATTCCTAAAAATTATTCCAAATGGTATAAAAAAAAAAATTTATAATCAGTCTTGATTTTACTATTATCAGATATCATGTCTTCTTCTTGTAAATATATGTTCTGATTTCATTTCTAAATTTCATAAAAAGATGTTAAGAAACTAGTATTATATTTTATATAAGACAAGAAACATCCAACACTTATCCTTTTGATCGAATTATTTTCATTTAACATTAAAACATTTTTTTAATTTCCAAAAGGCTTTTAAACCCCTAAGAAAACACAATTCCTCTAGAAGCATTTTTTTCTATACATCTCATCTTCTCAATCTTCTTGAGATACAAAATATTTTGTATCTCATCCATTTTAATCAGATGTTGATAGTTTTTGATATTAATTTTTTTTTCATTTTAAAGTTTTATAAGTGTGGTTATTTTAAAATGTGCTTTTTATGAGGGTATTCAGTAAATTTGCTTTTAAAACTCAATATTAGTAAACAATTATCTGTCAACTATAGATTATAAATAAATTTGTTTATTAAGGTAAAGAAGACTATCAATAAACATATTTAAATTTTTCTCTTGATTAATTACGTTAATTTCTGAAATGAAAATAATAACAGTCTGTTGTATGTTAGGCGATATACATCTCTAAAAAGAAAGCCTTTAAATTAATAAAAAAAACTCAATATTAGTACACAATTATCTGGCAACGTAATGTTATAAATCAATTTGTTCATTATGGTAAAGAAGACTATCAATAAATGTATTAATATAGATATTTAATTAATAAAATTTACTTTCTGAAAGGAACAAAATGACAGGCTGTTGTATGTTAGACGATATACATATCTAAAAAGAAAACCTTTAAATTAATAGTAGCCATGAATAATTCATCGCTTACGTGAACATCATGTAAGAACATCTACTAAAATTGTTAAATAAATATCTATAAAAATACTATATAACTTGAATCTGCATTGGTATGAATATTTTTTTTTAATTTTGCTTTTAAATTCAGAAGAAAAAAACCATTGTAAATGAAATTCATTCTTCTACGAATCACAACGAGCTCTTCAAATAAAGAAAACCATTTCACTCTATTACAGATTAATGGGATTTCAGGATATGTGATAAGTGGAATGAAAATCAGCATTGAGATTGTTTCTATAAATTATAAAACAACCAAGAAGCTCTTATCTATTCAAACAAACGAAACGAGACACACAGATCTATTTAAAACTACTCGATCAATAATTTTCATTTATTTTCTCATTCCAAAATTACCATGTATCTCTATACAGCTTTTGAAATTAGAGTAACATATGTTTAATTATTTTCTAATTTACAAAGTGATTGAAGCATTGCAATACCGACACGTCTTGTGAAATCGAACAACTGCAAGAATATTGGTAATTAGAAAGAATTTGCGACGGTCTTCTAATTATAAAATGTAAAATAAAGACAGCTGAACGCATTGTGCTATTAGGGAAATTAGTGAGGTGGTAATTACCACTGGAAAACTACTTTGCCATCTTCCGTTCATCATTATTTCTGGCCTTAAAGATTTGATACTTAAAAGTCTGGAATAATGATCAATTAAAGGAACGTATTTCGAAAAATTAATTTAGCAAAGTTTCAAATTGTGTACAGACAGACTTGAAATTCGAAGAAAACTACATTCATTAATGTTGAATAGCAATTCACAGAAATAACAATTAGTAGCTTGTTCAATATCAGTATGCGTCTCAGATTTATTTTTAGGAAATGATTTTATTTTATACATGTTATCAAAATAAAATGAAACGCCCTTGAAATCTTTAACAATAATAAACCAAAATAAATTGTTTATAGTATATAAAAATTTAATATTAATAAAAATACAAATTTATGTTAATAATTTTTGAGTTTTTCAACCTAGGAATAAATAAAGAATTTTTTGAACTCAAATTAAAAGTTTCTCACATTTTAAAATCATTTTAACATGAATTTCTTCAACTATAGTAATCTTTAAAACAAACAAATTTATTGGAATATTAATTATTTAAAAGTCTTACTCGTCATTTTATATTAGAAACAACGTTTACCATACCATTTTAAAGATAATCGATTCAAAACCTAAAGAAAATAATATATAAAAATATCAATAAGATAATTCTACTATCTTCATTATTTACTTTAGCAATCTCTTTTCATTAATCTTTCTATAAACAAAATCGTTTTTCTTTTTTTCATTTAGTTTATGTTGATAAATATTTGGATGCTGTTTTGAACTTTCTTTGCATTTTTTTCACTTAATGAAATATTTATTTCTTCTCCAATTTTCAAAGATTAAATTTGTTTCTATCATTATTTTTTACATTGCATATTTATATCTAAGGTAAAATATGAAATGTACAATAAACATTTTGAAATTTATGAAAAGAGAAATTTTCACAGTAACAAATATATACAAGACTTGGATGAAAAATAAAAACAACATACGTTAAATATTTTATTCGTTAAATTTATTAATTCGTTTAATTTATACGTTACAGTTTTATTTTTAATATGCTTAAAAGTCTCCGAACTTGAAACAGATATGTATCATATTAAATAGTAAATAATTGTATTTGAAATGCTGATTTCCCTAATTATTTAAAACCCGCACTATTTAATCACCGAAAATAAGAGATGAAGGAAAGATGTAAAATTATTAACAATGTAAAATGTATGTCATGGATATTTATTTCGTTTCATTCGGAATTTCAAAAACTTTTAACGATTTTATTTCAAAATGAGCTTTTCATGCTAATAAAGAGGAACAGTTCATGCAATTTAAACTGGACTAATTAAAAATATTTTAAAGAAATGACTACGATTGTTTGAAAGCTCTCTCTCTCTCTCTCTGTACATATATATCTGTTATGTAATGCATTGCAAATTTTCTGAAATACCATATTTGTGAATATATAATTATATTTAACATTTTATTAAGGGTGCCACATTTTTCTTGTGTATTTACCCGTATGTCAAACGTTTAAAAATCTCCCTGAAGTATAATTGAATGTGTCTCAATTATACCCAAATAAAAATGGTCCAAATGAAAGGAATTTTATTTTAGCTTTGTCAATTTTTTGAGATGTATATTTAGTGTAAATGGTAACTTTTATAATGTGCGTTTTAATTATGATAAAATTAAAGTAAATTTGTTTAATGTACATATAACTATAATGATATTCATTCATTGGGTAGACTTGCGTGCTTTCATAAGATTTGAAATACATTCTTTTTCTTTTAATGAAATATTCTTTGAGAGGAACAACCTATTTTTAGATCAATCATTAAATGCATTAGATATATGAAAAAGAAAAAACTGAGCAGAAAAACATAAAAACCCAGCAGCAAATATGTACAGTTTCATATAACAACGATTGCTTAATAATAATCAAAATGGTAACATTGTTCAAACTATGAGACAAAATTTATTGTAGTTCTTGAAATTGAAGTAAATAATTCAGTATTGAAACGACATAATCAACACAATTAATGCAACAACATTATTGAGTTTAATACACACTATTAAATTGCACAAAGATTCCCTACAAATCAAATTGTATTAATTGTACAATCAATTTTAATGAAATTCAATTCTATTTTTTCCTCAATAAAAATGAAAAAAAAAAAGTATTTCTAGATCAAGCTTCAGTTTTACAACAACAACTTAAATTTAATTCGCAATTACAATTTATATTTAAGTGCAGTAAACGATATTAATTCTATACATATATGTACTAAGAAGAAAATAAATAATATTTTTCCTATTACTTTTAGTGATTAAACTAAAAGGGTCTATTGCAATAGGTAACATATAGTAGCAAAGCAGTTTCATCTTCAAAACGTTTTTAAAATTTTCACTATTTTTAAAACAAAATTATTTTAAAGTCTATTGCATTTTCTTTTAATATGAGGTATCGGAACAGAATTTCAAGAAATTTCATTCAATGAATTTATTAAGTCAGTAATAAAAATTAGTAAAAATATTTTTGAAACATGAATTAACATCAATAGTTTAAATCTAATACTATAGTAGCTTCAAAAATTATTGAATCACTTTCTTATATGATAATGAAAACCATGTTTAAAGACATTGCTTGCATAAAATACTAATAGACTCTATTAAAATAACTCTTTCGAATAACTCTTTCTAAACTAATTTCGAATAGCATTTTCTAAAATATCTATCATCACAATGTTATTTATATAATAGGGTGTGTAAATTTGTACTTAATTCCTGATGTTATCTAAACTGCTTCTTTTGATGAACGGAAGAGAGTTCAAATGCCCCATTTTAAAAAGTGCTATCTAGACCAAAACCTATTCAAGTACATAAAGCTCTGTAGGACGATACTGGTTTTACCGAACTAGCTTAATAAGCAATAAGCTGCGGAAGCTATAAGCGGAACCAATTATTGAAGGTAAATGAGAATGAAACTAGAACCTGTAAGAGACCGTAACATTTAAGGAACATATCTAAGGATGGTGTAAAATTAACATGAAAGGAGAGTATAATAGCAGGACACATTACAAGGTACTTAAAATTTTGCAGATAGCATTTAATGACTTTTGAAGCTTAAAATGTCGGTATTAAGAAACTTAATCGGAAAGCGATAAAATTATGAAATTCAAAAAGAATATTCTGAAGAATATAATGTTTAACATCTTTAATGTAATTTTTATTATAATGAAAATAAAGTCATACGGAATTCAAAAAACCCTCAAATTAAACGTTTCGCAGTCATACAGCGGAAAACATTATGTAAATTCTTATTAAATGTATGCCATTATGTATGCTCTGAAGTCAATTAAAAACATCATCGTAAAATTAATTATTTCCTGTGAGAGCGAAGTTTTAAATATATAATTTTCTACATATTTTGAAGGAATGACTACGAATGTTTGAAAATAAAATAAAATAATATATATAAATTTCGTCCATTTTTTCCCACTCTTTTTCAAAATATTTATTTACGTATAACTGAAAATTTTATATCTTTATAGTAACCTAAAAAAATTATTTTGCAAACACATATTAATTCAAGAAATAACCTTTCTTTGAAATAATTTAGTAAAACATTTTTTAATATTTAATTTTATAATAAGTTAGAAATTGCGAAACATTAAAATTCTAGTTTCTTTTTTTTTTTTACTTATTTATATTTTCGTTAAAATAAGAACTGTATTTTAAAATTATTAAAAGATTACATCATCTCTCAATAATAATTAAATACAAATCTTTAATATTTCACATTTGCGTGAAAATGTTCGAATAATATTGAATAATGTTTTCAGTTCTGAAAGTAAAAGAAATTTCTCTAAGAATCGCCAATAATTTTAGCAAAAGAAACCCACAAATAGCAGTTAATCATAATAAGAATTTGCAATTAAGCTTTTATTTGCAATTATGCTTAACATAAATAATAATTTACATAAAAATAGTTTTTAATATGAAATATGAAATAAACATTTACACATAACGATAAGGATTTGTAAAACATACAAAAATGCATAAATAATTATGTAGATAAAGAAATAATATCAATAAATAAAAAAGTCCTGTTTGGTTTTAAATTAGATTTTCTACTATTAAATTTTAGTATGCACATTTAAATTTGTAGAATTTATGACCACAATGGAATTACTTTTTTAATAACATTAGCATAGAATGTTAAGTTCTGATTGGAGTTAATATAGAAGCATGTAAATTTGCCTATTTTTAAATGCTGATAGTTAATTTAATTTTTTAATTATTGCTAAATTTAAGTATTACTGCTAAATCACTAATACGATAAAACCTTATGAATAAGTAAATGAAAATCAAATTTAGGCATATAAATTAATAAATTATTTATTTTTATTGGTTGGTACTTCCACTACCAGACATTACAGTACCACATTCACACAAGAGTAATCTACCGAACCTCACTTATTAAGTTTTGAATCTATTAATGAACAGAGTTTCATAAATTTACTAGACAAAGGAGCTCAACCTGTTAAATATTGGCGCGGATAAATGCAGTTGGGTAGTTTTCTAAAATTACTCAAAGCCCTCTATGTCAATATGATAATTCATAATATGATAAAATTTCATGATGATTTAATTAAGATTCCTGGCAGCAAACTTATATATTTTAAAAGTGTGAATATCAAAACTTTGCTAAATTACTAACATACTAAATAACTCTGATTATAAAAATTCTAATTTTTTCATTTGATTGAATATAAGTCTTTTTTAGGAAATATCTTAAATTATACACCATAGAAAAATTATTTAGAGGTTTTGCTAGATAATCATTCGAAAACAGATTTATAAGTTCAACTTCTACACTAGTAGTGATGTGTGTTAAGACACTTCAGTTCGTTTACCATTTCGAGAGGGGAATTACATTTACAGATTTGAAATCAAATATTAGCAATATTAACAGATCATTTAAAATTAAGTAAGATCACCTGTTTGAAATTTTTTTTGGTTTTCAATAACATAACCCAAACAAGAGGGTAATTATCTCCCATAAAAATTGTAAGAAAACATTTATCATCTCTCCGTTTAGAGAGAGATTTCATTTTCTAATGTAAAGATTTTTAAACTTTGCAGCTATGATTTCTTACTATTCATTACAAAAGTTAATATGCATAAACGATCTGTTGTTACTGTCCATCAAGCAAGATTATTGGCAATAAAATGCATATTGGGAATGAAATAAAATATTTTATATAGAAAAGAAAGTAACCTTCATTATGTTAATAATAGTCTAAAGTTAATGTAACATAGTTTGTTAAAGGTGAATATAATCATTTTAGTTCTGAAAATGTGCTTTGTTCTTAATTTAACTTTTATTAAAATCCTACATGTAAATCTTCTTCTGTAAAAGAAAAATCATTGCACAAAACTTTTTCATAAATTTGAATATGAAAGACAATGTTAAATATTATATGATCAAATTCCAATCATTGTTATTCAGAAACAATTTTATTCTTCGCTTTTATTTTGGGCTTCTACATAAATATACATAAATATTTAAATAATTAATAAAGATTTATTTATTATTATCCTATTTTAAAACTTTTTTTAAATTCTGGACCATTTTTGACTCATAATTTTTAAATATTGTTTTTAGGATGGTGCCACACAAATCCCACATAAGCAGCGTCTAAAGTTGTGTATAAAAGGCAAAATTTCTGTGTCATAGGAGACAAAATTTTGTGTCAATAAATCCTTATTTAGTAATAAATAATTAACTTATCTAATACAGTACTAAAACTTTCAGAATAATCCATTAAAGAATTAATTAATAAAAAATAGAATGAGCATATTATCATGATCATAGAATGGTGCCACACAAATTGCACATAAGCAGGGCCTAAATACGTCAGAAAGACGAACTTTCTGTGTCTAAGGTCTTTCCTCAATAAAGTGACACTTGATTGTTAACTTATAATAAAATTGTTACTATAGTCGTTACTAATTGTTTCTTATAGTCAATTGTTATCGTATACACAAACATGCGTTCAATTACTTCTGAGGCAAATTGTTTTAACACTTTACATAAATCATGTCATTGTATTTCTTACAGAGTTATATAAATTCTATGCAAAATTATTTGTTTTATGCTTTGTATTAGTAAATGTATTAAAATTTGTAATGTCAGAGTTAATAAGAGTTAAAAATAATGGAATCAGTAATTTTGTTTATTAAATTTTAATTAAAAAATTGAAAAAAATATTAAATAAGATTGATTATTAATAAATAATTGATTTATTTTACTTTGTGAACGATTTTTTGTTATATGATTTATGTATTAAACACTTATTCTATTTCAAAAATTATTTATGCAAAATTATTTTTCATTTTCTCAAATTACATGATTCATTCAAATAGTCTGAATCCAAATGTTTTGAATTTTATAATTCAAAAATAGATATACAAAAATTTTTCTAAGCTTTATTTTTAATCCTTTTTTATTTATTTAATATAAAACTATTTAAAAAAAATAAATAAATATTAGAAAATATTTTATTTTGATTCTTCCTAATTTTTGCTTTACAGTTAATTATCAAGAACTTCATAATTTGCTTTATTTTGTTATCGCTGAAACTTGAATTAAAACAAAAATACTTGTACAAATATACAAAAATACAAATACTTTTCCGAGCCTGCGAGCCATTACAATCTGCCCTCTATCAAAGTCGCTTAGATCCGCAGCCTTTCCCATCACACACAGAAGTAAGTGAAAGAATGATTCTTCAGACTCTCCGGCAGCACTTAAATACCACTGATGTGTTTTGGCTCCTGAGTGTATATTGACAAGATGTATAATATACGATCATGTCCATAAATTAAGGATAATGAAATTCAGGCAAAGAAAGAGACAGAAGCAAAAACAAATTTGACTTATTTGTAAAGTCTATTTATTAAACAAAAGGTAAAGAGCAAAAAAGATGCTATATGTTTGACATAATTAATAAAAATTGCGATTTTTACTCGCTGGAGCAAATTTCAAAAAAGAACCTATTTACAAAAAACAGTATAGCATGGTTAGTATGATGGTTAATATGGAGTATGTCTCCCGGACGATGCAATACAGGCCTTACAACGCCTAGGCATGCTGAGTATCAAATTATCAATCTGATCTTGCAGAATATTACACCACTCATCAAGCAATGTCAACCGAAGTTCCGGTTGACAGGTGGGACGGGGTTGACGGACTGCAATTCGTCGGCCAAGCATATCCCACACATGCTCTATTGGATTCAAGTCCGATGAGTATGCTGGCCAATCCATACGGGTGATATCCTCCAATTGACGGTGAGGACGGGCGTTGTCATCCATAAACAGAAATTCAGCACCCATGGCGCCACGAAATAAACGTACATGTTGTTCCAGAATGACATCCCGATAGATGTGGCCTGTCATCGTTACACTCTGAACATGCAGGTCAGTTCTGGAACCAAGAATAATTCCTCCCCAAACGAGCCATCCTGCGCCACCGTAACGGTGTGTCGTTCAATGGTGTTATCTTGGTGGTAACGGGTACCTGACACTCTCCATATGAAATTCCGGCGAGAATCAGACTGCAAACTAAACCGGGACTCGTCGGAAAACATCCCCACAAGACCACTGTTGCGGTGTCCACAATGCAAGCTCTCTACTCAGGTTAATCGCAGGCGACAGTGAGTTGCGGTAAATGGAACACATCTGACAGGCCTACGAGCATATAGACCAATGTGCCCTAAGCGTCTGTAAACGGTCTGCCTTGAAACTGTCATACCGGTAGCTGAAGAGAGCTGACGAGATAGGTCTGATGCTGTGCTCTGTCTGTTTCTTTTGGCAGGAACTGCTAAATACCGGTCCGCATTCGGCGTTGTAACTCGGAGGCGACCTGCGCTGTTAACATCTACTCACATTACCATCATCTTGGAATCGTTGCCAAAGCCTGGATATGACACTCTGGGCGATTCAAGTTCCTCGGATACTTCCAGCTGGGTACGTCCACATTCCAGTCGTCCGATAACTCTACCACGTAAAGGATCATCAAAATGCCTCCTTTGGGCCATAACTATGCGGTTATTGCACTAAAAGGCTTTTAAAGCGCTCGTGAACAATTTTACCTCTTTGCGACCATTCCTTATATGCCCCTCTCTTACACGCTCGTCACTGTGACGTACTATCCGCGCCATCTGGTGGTTTCCTGTAATTTGCATATTCTTCTTCAAGATGTGTGTGATAATTCTACAGGTGAAATTTTTTATTTTAGTGTTCAATTTCTGTGTGATTCTGAATTATCCTTAATTTATGGACATGAGTGTATTTTAAATTATTTATCTTGTAAATTGAAGATAATTTTTTTTTTAAAAAGAATAATTTACAAATCTTTTTTTTTTTTTCTATTATGCAAACATTTAAATATGTATTGTAAAATTTTAAACATTCAATTAAATAAAATTCTTATTGTTAATGTTTCACCATTATAATGGAAAGTAAAAATATGTAAATACTTTTATTTCAGGTATTTTTATTTCAATTAAAAGATTATACAATTCCATAAATTATGATAAAAATGGTTTTTAAATAATCTTTTATTATGTTATTTTAATTATAATATCATTTAAATATTCCTTACAGCTCATTTAAACACCCAGTTAATAAAATTTAAAAATAGATAAAAAATAGGTTATGTATGTTAAAATAATAATAAAAAAAGTTTTTAATATAATGGTTTGTAATTTTACTAGACGTTCTTTATAAAATTGATTTTTCAATTTAAAATTAACTGATAAGTTTAGCTTTGTTTTATTAGTATTTTTACTATTTTTTTTTAAAAATTCAACCTGTTGTGTTTGCTACACAGAGTTTAGAAAGAATTAAAAAATATATATATTTTATTTGTTCACTTATTCGGATAATGCAAATATTTGTTTTCAAACATAAAACCTAGCCTGGGAATAAAATCTTTTATTGAATTTTCTTTTTTGGAAATTAAATAAAACAGTTTGTTTTGACAAGCATTCATTCAAATAAATTACAAGTAAGTTTATAACAATGAATTATCAAGAAAAGGAGTATAAGGCGTACGTAATTAGTAGCAAAAGAGAATGACGTATGTTATGACGTGAAAAGTCATTCATGCAGTAGGAAGTTAAATTTCATTTTTCTTATAGTGCTAAATAAACTTTCATATCCAGTAATATTAAATAAACTTTCATATGCAATTCTATTAAATAAACTTTCATATCAAATTGTATTAAATAAACTTTCATATGCAATTGTATTAAATAAACTTTCATATCAAATTGTATTAAATAAACTTTCCCATGAAATTGTATTAAATAAACTTTGATAAACAGTATTAAATAAAATTTCATATGTAATATTAAATAAACTTTCGTGTACAAGATATTAAATAAACTTTCGTATACAAAATGTTAAATAAACTTTCATGTATATAATATTAAATAAATTTCATATGTATAAAAATATTAACTTTCATATTTATTAGTGTGTTAAATAAATCGTTATACATATATATTAAAATTTTAACAAAAACTTCTTCCTCATAGGTCCATTGCATCTGGCAATTTTTTTTAAAAAACAGGCATAAAATTAAACAGTTTTCTTAAATATAAAAACATAATTTCAATCAATGTAGTTTTAATAAGTAAAATTTGAAATAATGGGCATTATAACTTAACATGAAATAATGGGCATATTTAGTAATAAACAATTGCAGGTGATTGATTTCATTACATGTTTAACTCTGTTATTTTGTTTATTATTAAAATCATGATTTTTACTGAATATGTTAAACATTTTTCCGCATGCTCGTATTTTTAATTTGTAGAAAATCAATATTTAGTAATTTGAACACAACTGAAAAAAAAATATTTGTCCTACGATTTATTTTAATTATTCCTGGCCTAGGCATGGAAACTTTTGATTATGTCCATTTAATTGAACTAAGGTTGCCCGAAGTTGCTTAATTTGTTGATGACAAAATTTTAAGCGGAAATGATATGAAAAATATGTAGTATATGACTACTATATGAGAGGAGAAAATGTTTGGTTTATAAGGGATATTTATAAGGATTTACAGTATGCTTTTCCACAAGATTATTCTATGTACTGATTAAAAACCCACTGATGTGCAAATATTCAGTAAAGATATCGATGCGAGATTGACTTAATTGTTTAGAAAGCAGATCATTTGTGCACATAGCAAATATAAATCAATGGCATAGTTTCATTAGAGTATAATAATGAGATGTTTTTTGTTGTGCAGCGTCAAAAGCAGCATAGGGTAAATAAAATAATAAAATTGCAATTGCGTATATAAACTGTAACTGAACAACAACCCAATAATTTGTAAATAGCTTTATTTAATGATGCAGAAAAATTACTGTATAACGCATCACCGTCTTAGATCGCGTGTTTTGGAATACAAACTGGTCATATTTTGTATTCTTTAATCATAGTTTGTATCAGTAGATAAAGTGAATACTTGTGGTCAACATTTTAGTATATTTCATTTCAACAACATATCAATAGCTCAGATTTAAATGCGATTAATATGGTGTCTAGAGGCACTGATATGATTCTGATCAGCAAGAATCCTATCACTGCTTCAGACATTATCCATCATCGGTATTGGATATGGCCAATTATCATACTAAATCAGTTATCTTTTATGAAATTAGAAGGAGGCAATTCGTTTATTACCATCTATTATACTGAGATTCATTGATAATAGATTTAAAGAATGGCGTCATCAGCTGCCAGTGCTATTAAAATAGTGTTGCATTCCGTGCTGTCTTATAAATCTGAGTAAATCGTGCAGTCTTATATTTATTTTTTATTATTATTTAGTCTATTAATTTTTTTAATGCACCACATCCAATAGAGAAATGTATTTGATTTTTATTTCTTCAATGTATAGCATACTCTACTTAGCTTGTTACATATTTTTTACAAAAAAAAATCAATGGTTGAATGGATTGAATTTTTTTAATTTTTAAAATTCAAGGCACACTAGTGAATTGCATATTATTACATAACTGCTCACATTTCTGACCGCATGTTTCTCATTTTTTAAAGTTTCTTTGTAATAATTTTTACTCCTTTATAATTTTTGTATCTTTAATTAATTAATGAAATTAACAATGATATGTAAATAGAAATTATGCTCATATACAATATTTAATACAAAGAGTTTTCACTAATTTAAATCATATAGCCACTCCGTAACTGATATGCTCATTGTCATACCACAAACGTTATCTAAAATTGCCACTACCCCTACTACAGCGTTATTTAGAATTGTCATTGACATGATACTCTTGCCATTGATACACCTTCATCACTTCATGGATGGGATACTGTTCACAATTTTGCGAATGATTTGACGGAAATAGTACATCGCAATTTTGAACGAGCCTGCCCAAGGGTAGGTTTTCGAAATTCAGCCATTATCTCATTCATCCTCTAGTATAACATAGTAACATTTCAGTCTACGTTTAGTTTAGTTTTAAGGGGTCAATCCCAAACGGGAATCAGAAGCTTTCGGTTTAGCATCGCTATTGAGTTCCAAACCAAACTTGCCTGGAAACCCAATGAGCTGCAACAGTCCTTCCAAGACAATTATTTACATATATTAAATAAAAATAAATACATAAAAAAAGTCTCATGTGTAAAAATGAAATATAAATTAAGCCTCATAATCCAACATTAAACTTTAATAAAAAAAATCACAATTTAGAATTTTGACTTGTTTGACATTTTTGAATATCATGGCTGTGCATAACTTTTGTATATACAAATAATCTAAAATTGTCATTACTCTAACAAAATATTTCAAAAATAAAATTTATTTTTGAGATATTTTATGTAATTGGATTCTTACGGATCCCATTTAATAGAATTTTAAATTATGGTTCCTTTAAATTTATTAACGTTCTTTTATTTTATTCTCAGAAATGTACATTTAAATGAGAAAAATATTAAATTTTTTTGTATTAGTTTTCTACATATTGCACTAAATGTAAAAAAAATGAACTAAAAAAAACAGAAAATTTTTATTTTCCCAAACAATATATGTTTGCATTATTACTTTTTTCCAGAAATTTGTAAACTCAACATATTTAATTATAACCTACAATAGAAAAAGGTTTTATTCTAGAATTTTGTTATTATTTCGTTACTAATTTATTAGTGCATTTCGTCTTATTGTACAAAAATTGTTTGAAAATAAATCAATTTTAAAATTTTTAAAAAGGATAAAGATAGTTTTTAAGTTACAAAAATTGTAAAGATTAGATTAACTAAAAATCTATAGATTTTATTCATTTTATTTTAAGCCTTTTTATGTTGAAACTAAATACATTATTGAAAATAACCATTATTTGACTTTGTTTATTTGAACATAATAAGAAATGTTTTGAATTCATTTAAAAATAAAATCCTAATATTCAAAGCAAACTTGTTATGAAAAGAATTCAGAATTTATATGCACTTTTATGCTTACATTTTTTTCCTATTTTATTTAACAATTCTCTTTGGATCTTCACATTATTAATATAATGAAGGGAATAAAAAACCTCGGGTTCAAAAACTTGAAAATAAAATATCTATTAGCGAATCATTTTTTGGACCATATATCATACATTTTGAACAAGGGCAGCAATAATAATCATGTAGCATATAACATGCAGCATATTTTCATACGTAGTGTCTTTCTCTTTCATATCTTGATGACATAATTTTGCATTTGTAAGACATTTTTAATAATGTTCAAATATGTGATTTAAATTTTTTATTTACTTGGTTTTCTTAAAATGCAAGTTTAACTTAATGAAATGACAATATTTCGAAATGTTATAGGTGTCCTATATATATATATATATATTTTCTAATGCAGTTGACAAACACTTAGACAATTGTCTCTGATTCCTTAAGACAAGCGCTGCACCGAGTTTACTCACTTTAGCACTATCCTGGAGGAGCGTGTAACTTGAAGTTAATCTACGGACGCGGGTAACCCACCAAAACGCTCTACGCTCATGTCCGACCAGGCTTACGGCTTAAAATGGATTCCAAACCACTACAAACATCTATGGCACCGCCGGAACTCAACTCGAAACTTGTGGTAGCTAGCGCCAGAGCGCTAGCCACTCGGCCATTCAGGCCCCACTTCGCATGATATAATAGTTTAAATTTTTTTTTAATGTAATTTATATGTGAGTCCTTTTGATTGTTAATGGTTTACGCAATATAATTCTGTTCTCGTTTTGTTTTATGATGAAATAATATTTCAGTCAGTTGACATAACAGATACATTCGAAGAGCTTTGAAATAAACCCGCTTTGTTATAAAATTTAGAAAAGTTAGCACAAGCAACGTAAACATATAGTCATTATTTGAATTTTGCTAATATTCTAAAAAGCAATTTGAATGAAAATGAAATTTGTTGCAACAGTTAACAGTTGAGTGTATATATATATATATATATACACTCAAGAACCAAAACATTATGACCACCCCTACATTTTGCAATGAACTCTCCTGGATGACGTGGAAGGCACGTGATCAGGTGGAAGTGGCCTTTAACTGGTATTAAGTGGTGGTATTAATCCATGCCAAGAAGGGTTGAAGCTGTGTTGCGCGCCAAAAGGTGGCCAACTCGTTATTGACAGGTGGTCATAATGTTTTGGCTCTTGAGTGTATATAGACCTGAATTATATATATATATATATAATTTAATAATTTTTCAACGAATAAGATTTTTTTTATTAACCTGCCAGCCAGCTTAAAATAAACAGTTGCATAGACGTTGTTCTGAGGCTCTCATGTCGATTCACTCTTGTTCTCTCGTGCTTTGTTTTCTTACATTGAAATGACATGACTGTCAATAGCTCGATACCATATGAGTGGTTTCCCCGGGAAGGTATTGATGAGCTCAGAATGCTTTTCGTCTTTTTCTATTTATTTTCTAGATATATCGAAGCAGCTGCAATTTTTAAAATCTTCTTACTCATTATTTCAATTGTTTATTTATGTAAATTACATTCCTCAACGTCTGAAATTAAAATAAATGATCCCTCCTAACGAGGCAGAAACACAAACACCTCTGGCATTCTAATGGGCACTTTGGAAAAGAAAAAAATTTTGTTTGCAGTCTCTTTCTACTGGAGGTAATGATCATTTGAAATATTGCTATTTAGGAAAATATTTGTTTAAAGTAATATGTGTTTAAAAACAATTTATTCATTTAAAAACAAGGTAGCATATTTTCATACGTAGTTCCTTTTTCTTTCTTATCTTGATGATATAATTTTACATTTCTTGCATTGAAAATATCTGAATTATTATGTCATTAATAAATGATAAACTTTTGAAATATTATGTCATTTTTAAAAGGATTTATCGTGCCATTACATAAATGTACTTTTCTGGAAATAAAAATAATAATTTAAATAGAAGTTGCGAAATGACAGAAAAATTTTCTTCTTAAGTTAAAACATGAATGAAGTGATACAATGTCCTTGAATTGACATCTAATAATGGAAATCACACAATTAATGCTAGGAAGTTACTGAGACTGAAAAAAAACCCTTCTAAGTATGTTAATGCTAATGGACTGGTTGTAGGTCAATAACAAAGGGGGCTGGACAAAATAAAGAAATACATCGTTAAATGCATTATTCGTTGTAATTTCAATAATATTTTAAAATTCTAGATTGTGCTATCAGACAATGACTTTATTATTCAGAAAGATGAAATATTATGTTTATCTTCTTCTTTCTATGAAATTATTAGAATAAAAAACCCGTTCACGTTGAAGTTCGCCGTAATAATAATAATAATAGCGTTATTGATTTTTAAGAAAAAAATATTTAAAAAAATCAACTCTTCATAAAATCATGTCCAAAATTAAATTCAAATATTTATAGGATATGTTTATTACATGTATTTTTTTATATTTATATGACATGAAATTGTATGTTCTGAATTATGTTTAGATAAAATATTTATATCTTTAATTTGTTATATTTCTGATGAATTAAAAGATTAGTTCAAAAAAATTAAAAAAAATTTTATTAAATTAATTTTTTATTATATTTATGAGAAAAAATTAGCTATTAAAAATATAATAAACATAAAAAATTATGAAAGTAACCTTGTTTTAAATAATAAAAATTATTGCTAGAACAATTGTATTTTTGATATAAAATTTTCTAATGATGTTAAACATAAGCTAGATTAAAGAAAAATATTTTTGCATATTAAAAACATATGAAAATGTTATTCACTTTTAGTTATAGTTCAATTTTTCTTTAGAAATGAAATATCTGAAGAAGGGATCCAAAGAAGTTATTGCAATTTAAATTATATACATCCTCTAAACTTTTACGTAGTGACCGTAAAATTCAACTAGACTTTCTATTAGAAATTCATTCTAAAACACACGATAAAGAATAAAAGCTCTTTTATGAGCATACCTTCCTTAGAGTTTAATCTTCAATAATGCAAGTTAAATTTACATATTGATAAGCTTAATGGATTTAGCTTCTGTTTGTCGATAATATTACAGCTTTTAATATGCAAACAAGCCTTCAACAACCAAAGATTACTGTAACAGGTGAAAGCTGCATATTGTTTGCCAAGTTGACAAAATTTTAATAACGTGCAATTTCTCTGTGATTCTTTGTATTTTTGATAGTTTAAGAATGTCTCCAAAATTTATATTATGTTTCATATAGCTATAAAATTTCCGTTTATCTACCTTGAGCAGCTTGAAGAATTGTTAAACTTTAAACAACCATCAGTAAATTTAAAAGTAAAATTTAATTCATAATTAACACACTTGTAATGACGACGAAACAAAAAGTTTTTAGCCCTTGTCATAATTATATATACTTTGGAAATGCCTGAACATATAATAAATTAAAAATAATTATATCTACAACATGATACAATATTATAGCTTTACTAAGATATAATGCACTACACTAAGAATTTTAATTACTTGTACCTGTGTAGATGTTCAATTAATAACCTAAGTTAATTGGAGTTTTGGATATAAATAATGAAATCTTGGTATTGATTTATGTGGAAAACTCTTTGTTTGATTTATATTTGCAATGCTTTATAAAATCTTTTTTTATAAAAGTGATTTCAAAAAAAGTAGTTGCAGATATTAATAAATATATTTAAATTTGATCAGAAGAAAGATAGCTATATGTAGTTAGCATTCAATTAATTTTCATTGTTTAGGTTTATATAAAATAATTACATAAAGGATATAAATGTTCCACACTGTGGAATATGAATGGTAATATCATATGACAAAATTTGATTTACAAATGTTAAACTATATGCATTCTTATAATTTCCACAATTATTAAACTAAAAATATTAGGATTGTCAATTCTTAAAATATTTTTAAAAGCATCAAAGCATTTTATACTAATTTTATAAATTAAACATGTCTAGAGATGAGTATGACTTATGAAATATATATTACCTGAGTTAAAACTTTAATAAATTTAATGGAAAATATATAAACAACATTTTCAAAATGTGCATCTTTAAAAAAAAATATATACTATTTTATAAAATTTAGATAACATTTTATGTACCATAATTTTCAAAGAATTTATCGTATATTTTAAGAAAAGTGTTAAAATATAATCTTGATGTTTTTAGTCTTTTACAAAATAAATTTTGAAGTCAAAAATTAGTAATAAAATTGAGTTTAGAAAAAAATCATACCAAACTCAAATATTAAAAACGTTTATTCTAATTGTTTCCAATAGTCTCTAATTTTTTTTATCATTAAAATAATTTTAAAAGTAAATTTCTTTCTTTAAAAGAGCTCTTTTACAAGGAGTGTCCTTTAATAAATTCTTCAATTCTAAAAATATTGTATTGTCTCATTGTATTTTATCCTACCAATATGCACTTGATTAAAATGAATGCCAAATAATATACATACATGATAAATGTATATTTGAGCTCCATTGAAAAATTGTTATCTTTCACCATACTTTGAATACTTTTTAATATTTTAATAAGAACCTTTAAATAGTATTCAAGATTAAATCTTCTGTTAACGCTATGTGACAATTATTAGAATGATAGGAAAGCTGTATTTTTCTAATAATATGACTCTGACCGATAACCTAGTCTTTTTCATATTTTGCAGAGGATAAACAGTTTTTATTTGTAAACTGAGGATAATATTACTTTTTACTAATTTTCCCATATATTTAATCTATTAAGAACTTCCTATAATGCCATCTCTGATATACACGTATACATAGATTGAATAAAGTAGTATTTGTCCAGTTTTGCTTTTTTATTAAATAACCGAAAAATTCGATTACTATAATGATTTTCTAAAATTATATTTTTATTTATATTTTATTTTATTTTTTATACTAGTTTTGTTTCTATTAAAAGTTTAAATTTACTTTTATTGAAGAATGTGTCATTTTTTAAAATTGTATGTAAGACCATCCAAAAATGATAAAGCCTCTCTGTCAATAAGTGTAATCATATTTTTGTTAAATGAATAAATTGTTGTAATTATTGGTCATCATATATTTAAATGTATGAAAAACTTTTTGTTTTTAAGAGGATGCTCAATTTTTTTAATTTAATGACAAAATATAGCCTGTCAGGGCCAACATTAAATAAAATGATAAGAAATTTGAAGAAAGTAAAGATATCCATTTCTTAACAGCTTTTCTTACAATTAAATATATATGGAATTTTAAAATTAAAATTTTATCAAAATGCAAGACAAATATTACTAAATGATTAAATATGCTAATATAATTTTAATTTAAGTCATGATATTATATGACATATTTTTATATTTTTTTTATAAGACTAGTTTCAACGAAATAAAAAAATTTACATTTTAATGTTATAAATATAATTTTAAAATCTAAGAAATATAAATAAAATCTTCATCTAGCAAATTACAGACAGTGTTTTTATTCTTTATGAAACATCAAAATACTTAGTAAGAATTATTTTTTAAGAATAATAAAAATAAATAATAGTTTAAGCTTATCAAATGAAATTTACATAGAATGATCTCTTCAACTTTATTTATAAAGAAATACATATGGATGTAACACGTTAATGGAGACTGAAAAATTAAAATCTAAAGTGAATTAAGTTCCTGAAGCCAAATTCTATTATTTACTTGAATTTATTAAAAAAAATGTCTTTGAAAATTTCTTTTATTTCAAATTATGTAACTTTGAAAGAAACATGATCTTCAAAACCTTTTTTTCTTTTAGAAAATAAATGACAATAAAAATTCTTCTTAGATCATATATCATCATTAATCAATATTCCTAAGAATATATTAATATTTCTTTTTGCATTAAAAAAAGTATGGTTATATATTAATGAATACGATACTACGATAATATAAATATAAAAGCTAAAAGTTTGATACTTGAAGAGAATTTGCATATGTTCTATGTTGCCAATAGAATTTTAAACCCAATAAACTTTCAAAGGAAATAGTCAAAGTAAATTATTGGAAAAAGAAATACACGCTATTGATCGAGAACACTTTCTCTTTGAGATAAGTAGCTAATTAAGGAAGTCAGATATTGCATTTTTAAAGAGCCGAGGATTCTAATGTGGAAAGCTGAACTAAGCTTGAATGCTTGAATGTGTTTTCATTATATTTCAAGATAAGAACATGATCAAAAATAGTGAAAAGAGAGACTCTACTTCATCTTTCATTCTTTAATTTAAAACAAAGTAGTGAATATCTAATTGTTATTAAAATATTAATTGGTAATATTGTATAAATATAATGAATATTCAGAACCCGTATTGTGAGGTTCCCTAAAAATGTATAATGAATTGTCTTTGCAGTAAATAATTTTTAAATCAAAGTTATATGGCTTAATTTTTTAACATTACTACTGTAAAAAATAAATAATTAACTGTTATATGTGAAGACAATTATTATATTGTATGTAATGGGTGCGTTGATAATATTTTATTTTTAAGAATTTTGTGCTATGTTTAATTTATACAATTGCTTGTGTACAATACATATCAAAGAAGGTCACGAAGTCTTTATTCTCAGAATAAATAATAAAATGATTGAATTTCTTTTGCGAGCTATTTATTCTGCATTGCAGAACTTTCGATACTATCTTTTTTAGGCTATCCCATTGTTCTTTAAATCGAAATAGTTGGAGCTTCAGTTCCATAGAGATTCAAACTTCACGAATTTCCATTTCTATCAATTCCAACTTTTGGATATTTTTTTCCGCTTCTTTCAAAAGTATTAAACACCGAAAACTATTTTTTAAATTTGTTTCGAATAGTAACAGTTTTAGATTGAAATCGAGATATTATCTTTTTTTAATCTTTGATAGAAATGAAATATTTTGAACATTTCGTATTTCTTTTAATTTTTGAAATGCTTTATAGAAAATTTCAGAAATGTAAATAATTAAAAAATATATGAAATATCAGCATTTCTATTTTGAAAATTTTTAACATTTTTTTTATTTCTATAAGAAATCAATTTAGGTTAAAGGATTTATTAATTAGAATCTGTTACATTTCTATCAGTTGAAATTAAAAACAATTTCTCCGTTAGGTGTTTTGGAAGCAAGGTAACTTAAAAGTTATTTCTGAAATGTTCAAAAAATATCTAATTAGAATTATTATTATCAGGTCTCAAAATTCCTTTCTTTATTACAATTACTTAATAATTTAAAAAAAGTATATGAAATATCAGCATGTTATATTTTTGTTCTTTTAATGTCTTATCCGATTTCTTATTAAAAATAAAATATTTTTTAAGCATATTCTGAACTGAGAATATCAACCAGAAAAATAATATTATTGTATTAAAAAGATGTAATGAATTATTTTGTAAAGAAAATTAAAAACATTAGCTTGTACCTTATTCTTTATAGTATTTTTATTTCTTAAACATCTGTTATTACTAATGCTGTGATTGAAGTAAATTAATAATATAACCAACCCTCTGTTTGCAAATATTTGAAATTGCTTTCCATTTTTGAGAAATATATTTCCTTTTTGTAACAAAAATAAATAAATACATTTCTTTTTTGTTCCTTTGTGTTTTTGAGAAATATGTTTCCTTTTCATTTGTATTACAGTATATCTGTTATAGGGAACAATGAAAAAAAAAAAAAAATTATAATGCTGTGAATTTTCCTCATTTTTTTTTTTTTCTTTCTATAGAAATCAATTTAGGATAAAGGATTTATTAATTAGAATTTATTGCATTTCTACCAATTGAAAGCATTACAATAACATTTTCTCCGTTAGGTTTTTTTGGAAACAAGGTAACTATAGAAAGTTATTTCTGTAAATGTTCAAAATATCTAATTAGGAATTTTATATTATCAGGTCTCAAAACACCTTATTTATTACAATTATAGTAATTTAGTTTAATACAAATCTAAAGATTAACAGTAACTAACAAAAAAGCATAAAAACAACTATACTATAATTTTAAATCAGTAATGAAAAAGGATTATAATATAATTCTCAAGAGTAGGATCACAATGATATGAATTAAATTTTTATAATATTTGAGAAAATATAAATGTTTCAAATTTTATAATGTAATTTTCTCGTTTCTGATGTTATAAAGTATTTCTTTCTATAGAATTGAATTTAAATCAAAAAATAACTAAAGTACCAGCACAAATTAACTTGCAACCAAAATGAAATATAATTAATTTTTTGTCATTGCATGCAACATATCAAAATCACAGGTTATTTATCTTTAATATATATATATACATATATATAGTTAACATATGTATCAAGATATGTTTTCAGTTCAAGATTTTAAATAAATAGTACCTTATACAACTGCCACTATTATAGTTTATTCATTTATTATACTCCCCTCACTTTAAAATTGTGAACCATGGAAATATTCTCAGAACCAACTGAAATATTATATGTGTATTTTGAACGCTGATATAAGTAAGTAACTAAAAATAAAAAGAAAAAAAAAATATTTATTGCGATAGAACTCATAAAAAATCAGAGACTAGTATTTCGTTGTGTCACTTTCATCTTAAACTCACGATGCAGTATGATATTGAGGCATGATTGTTTCTTAGGCTGTTCCATAACATGAGTTTCAAGTATGTCAAGCAAGGACGTGTTCATACTTTAGTGTTAGTGTTGTACATCTAGTGTTTATAAGATGACCCCGGACGAGTTGATAACTTAGTTCCAACATCTTCGAACTACGTTATCAACAAAGCTGAGGTGACATGTTATACCAATGAACCGAACAATCAATCTCTATCATCCTTATGATCGTTCCATGTCAATTGATTATAAAGCGTCTATCTGCTAATCTACATAGTATCTCAAGACGATAGAGCTAACCATTTGATTAAACGCACTACAACATCCTCATCTTGCCTTGTATAATTCACGCTCATACTGCAATTTTAATCATTTACATATGTGCTTGATACAAACCATTTATGCCCAGTTTGGTAGCTGTCCGACAATTATTTCTTGGTGCATTAAATTTTTTTGTCAATGATATTTAAGATCATCTAAAACTCAAACTTAAAAATAACCAAAGCAAATTTATAAGAATCATCAATAAAATTTGTTAACCAAATAATTATCTAAAGCAAATATGAATTTTACAAAATACTCATTTTTTTCAGACCCAATAAATTATAAACTAATATTATTTTTAATTCCCCTTAAAAATCCAAATTTTTTGCATATTTTGTAGAAAAATTATAAAATTAATCTAGGTTAAACGAAAAGTGAAAATATGCATTGAAAGGGTATAAAAAATATTTATGATTCCTGAAATAATCTTGATTTTATCTTTTTTAAAATACGATATTTGTATACATAGAATTTAAATTGGATATTACGTCAAATATGATACAGAAGTCTCAACTTTAAAAGATCGCGTGAATTTTATATTAAAAATATACTAAGGTTTTTATTTTAAGCATGCATGAGTGTTAGTTTTCTTTTTTCTGGAATCTGTGTTCTGTACCCCGATAACTTGAGTCAAAATTGGTCGATGTCTTTCTTTCCCAAAGTCTTTGAATTTTCTACTGAAACTACATTTCTTCAAGTGGAACTAAAAAATAAGAAATAACTGCAGATATATAACGCATTCTTTTCTATCTTTTCCAACATTTCTTATCTGTATTTAACTTCTGAAAACTTGTTTCTAAATTCCAGAAGTGTGAAAAGGAATCTGATGAATTTTTGGGCTCTCTAGACGCGTTTACCAAATAAGAAATTCAATCTTATTTATTGCTGGAAACCCTAAAATGATAAGGAATGCTTATTTAAAAATGATTTACATTTTTGAAACCATATCTTTACAATAGTATTCTACATTATCTAATCAGTTATAAAACATTATATTTTTATAAGAGTGTTGTTATAAAACATTATATTTTAGTTGCTCTTTATTAGTAAGCAACAATTTCAAATTAATATTAATATGATTTCTATTTATTAAGGAAATTATATATTAGAAATAGACTAAGGTTTTAATTTTAACCTGGTATCCTTGTCAGATCTTCTGTGTTTTGTATTAATTAATATAACTTACGACGTCTCTTGTGGGTCGAAACACCATATGAAATCAGCCGACACAGCGACACTCTTGTAAATTGAATCTTAATTTATTACAGCACTGCAATTAAGAATTGGGATTGAAATTTGGAAATCATTTTAAATGTTTCAGGCCAGGCTGTTTGCAAAGCAGGAAAACAAGAAAATCCACGAAGTAAAATATTTAGCCACATGGTACATAAACGTGAAAAATATGATTTGAGAAAATGTGAAAGATAATTTAGGTTAGAATTACATATAAGTAAATCTTGAATTTCTTTATTAGTATGCTTTTTAACTACCTCTGTCTTATTTTGCAGCATATATTTGCTGTATATGCATATATATCTATGCGTGTGTGTGGGTGTTTGTCGTAATAATATATATATTGTGATTGCACCTTCACGATTAATCGTCTATTACAAACCACCTTCCACATTACGCATACACGCACACACATTCACTTATATCTATATATAATCCTGCCTTTTTTTCTGTTTTACAATCTTTCAAATTCAAGAACTTTTTTAAAAATTGCTTTATAAAACATTGCTTGCCTTCTAGAAATTCAAAAAACAAGTTAAAATAATACTAATTAAAATAATAAGTTAAAATAATGTTAATTTTAATGTTAAAATTGCAAGAGCTTTTAAATTAATAAATTACAAAAATTTGTTTTTGAAACACATATTACACGTTGCAATTTCGACTTCAAACTATGCTATAACATGTTTATTTTAAAATTTAAATCAATTATTAAGTACTTAATTTTTCTGTAATTTAAAAAATCTAACTCATATAGTTTGAATTTTCAATTTTAAAGTTCAGAAAATTCTTTCTTTAAAATGTTGTATAAACAAACTATTTTATACAAAAAATTTTTCATTACTGACAATTTCAAAGATGTACCGGAATAAAATTTAGAAATATAGATATATAAAATAAAAAATTTCATGTTCTTTCAAATTTGCATGAATTTTGAGATTTCATGTAGTGAATAAAATTCATTGTATTCATTCTTTCAAAGCAACTACTTAGAATATTACAGCAACTATTTTTAAAAATTCATAGAAAATACATTTTAGTAGACTCAAGTTTAATGGCATCGTTTGTCCAAAAATTTTGCAGCAGTCAATGAACTATGGGAAGTAAACTAAAGTGAAAAATTTTCTTTCTCCCCTAAACTAATTTGCTGAAGGATGCTTCTTTCTTACGAACTAAAGAACTTTTTGAAAAAGAAAAATCCTTTGTAAAACATTGCTTACCTTTTAGAACATTCAAATAAATTTTAACTTAGAAACTAAGTTTTGAATAAAGTTGGGAAAGCTTTTAGATTAATTATCTGTTACAAACTTTGTTTTTGAAACCTGTATTTTACATTTTTCTAGACGTTATATTCAAAATGTTTCTTCATAACTTTAATAATATGAAAAATGAGTCGTTGAACAATATCATAAACAATTTTAAACCTTAAATTTGCTTATTACTTATTTTTTAATTATAAATCATTATTATCGTGTTAATTTTAATATATTTTAATGTTACTTTTAAATATATTCTGAAATATCCTTCATATAATTTTAAAAAATTTGTCAATTAAATATCTCAGTGAATATTGTAAATACATGTTAGAATTTACATTAATTTAAATTCATTACAGAAACAAATTATTATCAGAAAATGCACATTAAGTTAGTATTTTCTTTTAAGTTAGTATTTTCGACAATATCAGTAAAAATTAATATACAAAAATATTTAATAGATGGGTGTTAGATAAACAGGATTGGATATTAAATGACAATGAATATAGATTTTCATAAGGAATTTATTTTATGAAAATTATTTAGTGTCAATTATTGTTCCAGAGAAACTTTTGGTACGTCAAGTTTGAAGGCTGCGTTATAAAGTGTCAAATGGGTTGCGTTATTTAATTTCATTTCCTTCTTTAAGTGTTTTGTTACCATGCATCACCTGAATTTCTAATAAAAATTTGCGTTTATGTATTTTTAAAACTGAGGAACTTTAAATGATCTAGTCGAATTAATTTTTATTTTTAACTCATTATGTCATTCAAATTTCGAATAAAAATGATATATTTCGAGTAGGAAGGATTAACAATAACATATTGGAAAAATTTCAATTTGGCAAGGAAATATTTATTCGCTTATACGCAGTTTTATTTTTAATTTTAGTAAAGTCTTTCCAATATATATAATATACCATATTGACAGTATTACTCACTCTGCAATGTCATCCTACCCGTTAATTTTTAGTTAAATTGAAGACATGGTAACGAAAGGATTATTGTATTATATAGAATATGCACAGATACTTCAAAGAGTAAGCGTTGTGGGAAAATTTATTTTCTTATTTCTAATTTAATAATACATTTCATTATTATCATTCGATATTCCGAAATGTGTCAAATTGTTGCTTGTCGTAGGAATGATATCCTGAATAATAAGAACAAAATCTAAACGCATATATATATATATATATATATATATATATATATATATATTAAATTTCTTCCAAATTTTATGTCTTGAATGAAAAATTTAAGAATTAGAGCTTTTGATGGTAGTTAATCAATCCTAGAAACCTTAAAAGATAAACGGTAAACGATTTCTATCTCTGAAATAGATTATAATTATATTAATATTATAATTTATAATTAATATTATAATTTTTTTTTTCTTTTCTAATGCAGCTGGCAAACACTTAGACAGCTTGGTCTTGATACCTTAAGGCAAGCACTGCACAGATGTTACTCACTTCGCATTACCCAGGGGACGCGGAGTAACAATGTCCCCGCAACATTCTACGATCCTATTATGACGGGACCTACGGTTTCAAGTGGATTCCGAACCACTACAAACATCCATGGCACCGCCAGGACTCGAAACCGAAACCTGTGGTGCCGAGCACCAGAGCGCTAGCCACTCGGTCATTCAGGTACCTAATATTATAATATATAAACATAAATATTCAATCAATCTTCATTGTACAATTTTATGGATATATTTGACGTAAATGTATGTAATTATTACTATGATGTGAATAATTGCTAGAATAAAAGCTGTGTTTAGTTGCACACAACCTAAATAATCAAATTATTTTTAAAGTATAAAATAATTTCAATACTTATTTCTTATTTTTTCAATGATTATGTTATATTAATATAACATAATCATTGAAAAAAATAGAAATAAATATTAAAACTATTTTTCCTTCCCATCCGTCTGTCTATCCATCCATCCAGACATACACACATGCAAATGTTAAATGTTATGTGTTGATGTTATGAAATATTGTTCACATATAGTTTTATAATTGCGTTGCTCTTTTAAAAGTAACTTTTTTTTAACTGCTTATTGAAATTATTACTTCCATGCGTTAGTTAGAGTGTGCAAATATAATTTTTTAAAAACTTGGAAGCAAATAATAAATAATACCTTAAAAAGTTTAAAATAAAAAAAAAAAATCCAAGTGCAATAATTTTTCAATTTTTTTTTTTTGATATACTATTAATTTCAAAATAATAATGAAAAATATAGCAAGTTTATGTTTTATAGATTATCCTTTTCATCATGTCTAAGCTTTTTAAACGTAACCATAAAGTGAGTTTACACGAAGTCTCAAGCTCATTTCTTATGTAAACAGGCCAGAAGGTTATTGCTTCATAAAACATATGGAGAACAGACGTTCCTTGTGTAATGTAGTAACACTCTTTTGAACTCACACATAAAGTCATACCAAGAACTCTGGCAAAATACTATTTCCCGTGAAACTTCCTTATCCAATCATTAATTTTGCTATTTTTGGAATCCCTGGCTATTCCAGCATTTGCTAAGATGGTGTGAAAAATGTTTTTAATGTTTATTGGTATGTTCAAGTAATTTCTAATGTCCTAAAAGCCACTTAATAAGCTTTATTAATAAAATAATAATTTCTGTAAGGCAATGAATTTTTATATGAGGTTAAATGTAAATAGTTCGCCGTTATTCATAAAGTGTTTTATTCATAATAAACAATACAAAAATTGTGAAACTTTCTAAATTTCTTACTTTACAATTATTTTTATTCAGATTAAGGCATTTTAATAAAGCATGGTCAGGAAAAATTCATACAAATTTTTTTATTAAATTTGACAGTTTTAGTATTTGTTATTTCATATTTTAACCTTTTTTATTTAAAACTATACAAAAGGTCTTAAAATACTTATACTAAATTACCTTTATTAACGTACAGCAAATAAATAGCTGCTGTGTTTTAAAGAATATAAATTATTAAAAGAAATTGTTTTACTAAAAATAAATAAAAAGATTTTACTAAAATAAATATTATTGAAATAAATTTTTACATTAGCCTTTATTTATTACATTTTCCATATTCTTAAGCAGAATCAGAAAATTTAAGGTGTAAAGTATTTTTACCTTTTTAGGCTAGAAAATGATTAAAATTAGAGAAATCCCAGAAATCATATATATTTACTGCAAGCAGACATTAGTAACAAATACTAAAATCTATTTAAAATTTTAAATCTAATAAGTGCAAGTATATCCATTGTATAGAAACAAAAAGGCCGTGTGATATGTATTTTAATAACGTACCAAATCATAAAATCATTTCAAAATATAGCAATAATGATTAAACTTGTTGTAGTTTAGTAGTCCAAGTTGTTTCCTTACTGAAGAGAATAGTAGTCACCTCATTAAGAAAAGAAATCGGCCAACAAATGAAGCCTGAAATTTGTTGATTCACGATTACAGTCTTAATAAGAACATCTGAAGTATTTAAAAATTCAAATGATTGCAATAATCTCGTAAATTACATATTCTATTAAATTTATCTATGACTACACATAATGATACTCTTGTGTTCATGGAGTTAGAGAGGTTGATATTTATTCGTATTCGTGAATTATAATACCTTTTATCAAACAAACAGTTTATTAGCATGACAATTATTGGACAGAAAAATATGCACTCTGACAAAAAAAAAATCCTACAAATTAAGAAGGAGTAATTAAATGAATGATCAATGTCAATGGTTTAATATCAATAGATATCATGAATATGTAAAGAAAAATAGAAGATTATAATTTCAAAACAATGTTTATATGGGATATAGCTACATAGAAAGAATCAACCATTGAAACGATGACCTGCCTCTATATTTTATGCTAGTTTTTAGGAGGAACGGCATTGTTTCATGGAGTTTGCAGAAAGGATACTGTGAGTTTCTTGAAAAATTCTTCTCCAGTTTGCTAATTAAATAAACAAAATTAAGAGTCCAATTGCACCTGGATCTCAGTCCCCAAATTCAATTCCCCGTCAGTCTCCTGTCAAATAAAACAACATCCATATTTCGTCATGTGTGCCAATTGGGAAAAGATCCATTCAGCTGACCAAGGGAAGTGCTTGATAAGAAGGAAAGTCATCAGCAGGAATGATTGTTGTATATAGGCGCGCATTATTCTCTTGAAACATAAACCAAGGAGTACCTTGAAAAGAAGATCAAACTAGCGGAGCGTAGAATGGCGTCAATATTCTGTCGTAATTAGTTTTATATTGACACAAGAGAAAAATAAAGGGATCCAGCTGTCAAATGAACCAAACATCCCAATAGCCTCGAATGTTTGCATGTGTGGTGGGAAACAGTGACTTATATCCCACCTCTGTCTTGTCAAAAAGTCCATAGTCTGTCTCCAGAAAAGTTTTCATTTGTTATTTAGGTTCAGAGAGTAAATCTGCATTGAAAAGAATCTACTGCAGTTAGTGAAATTCTACGGCGATTGCGTCCAGCATTTCACTAAAAGAGGCTTGTTGGTGTTCCCAGATTATAAAGAGCAAATGACATATATATAGTAAATCAGACGACTTTCTCTGAAACTCATGCTATTGATCACTGTTCACTAATCAAGTTCACTGTTGTGTTAAATTGCATATTTCGCGCATCGCGGGTATTGGCTAATGACTGTGAGAACCATTCCTCTAAATTGATGTTTTATTATCATTTTAGGACAACTGCGGCTTTTTTCAATATTTCCTCCAACTATAATTGCAGAATTGCCCCAACCCGAATATCAAGTGAGCCTTCGATATTAATCCCCCAGCATTCTTCAAATCAATTGGATGTCCTCTCAATTGGTGAAATTGCGTGAAAGTAACATTGCATGTGAGACATTAGTACAGTCAATGTGAGTAGATAAAAATGAATTTGAATGAAGCAGTTATTAGTTATTAGTTGAATGAAGCAGTTATTAATTAATGAAGCAGTTATTAATTAGTTATGAAGCAGTTATTAATTAGTTATGAAGAATTATTAATTAGTTATGAAGCAGTTATTAATTAGTTATGAAGCAGATATGAAATATTTTGTTTTTTAAACACTCTTTAGATGCTCAGTTGCAATGCTCTGGAGGCACTGTTATTCATTCGTTATATTCCAAACTGCCATCATTCACAAGTTGGATAAAAAGAAGTCTGCATGAAAATCAAATTGAAATGAACGCTTGCTGCTCAAGTATACATACATATATATGAAAATTTTAATTTGAATAGAAATTTTAAATTCGCTTTGAGTGAACGGACAGTATAATTTTGAATTCCTTGAAAATTTTCCGACATTAAAAAGGAGTTCTTATTAGATGATTTTAAGGAATAAAAAAAAATAATTTAGTATAACAATAATAAGTAGATAAAAATAAGAATTTTTAGTATTTTGATAAATATTCCATATTTAAATGTTGATAATTTTAGAATTATTCAGTTCTTGAAATGTTAAATATCACTATTTTAAAGTCAATTTTTTTAATTCGTAGATAGAGTTCAATAATTGGCCCGCAAACATTTGTCCTGGCACATTTTTCAGAATACATTCACTCAACAATTTGCCTGGATATCTACCCTCTTTTTAAGCGAACAGAAAAAAGAATAATTAGAAACATAAAGTAAAAGAATTTGTCTTTTTTTATAACACTTCTTACTTCTTGAGGATTCTTACTTCTTGAAGATTTTAGAAAACAAAATTTAAATATAGAAGGCAAGAACTATTTTATTATTGATGTTTTAATTTTGCCTTATCCTATTTATTTAATCTGCTTATGGAGCTAGTACTATTCATGCTTTTAAGATAACATCTGTATTGAAAGTCAATCATCAGTGTAAAACCGAATTGCTGATTGTATTTTATTCAAATATTCTAAGAGTTTTAAAACTCTTTAAAAGTTACACTATCTTGTGTTGAATATTAGATGGCAATAGAAAAAATGTTAATGTATTGATGACTAATGTACTAATGAATATGTTTACAAAATGGACAATGATAATTTTAAATATTGCATTCAAAATTATGTTCAGCAAGAAAAAAATTTATTTTTTTGTATATTCTTACATTAGTAATATCTATTAGAAATTACTGGATGAAAAAAATAATAAATGACGAAACTCTTTTCCAATCCGAAAGATTTTTCAAAAGTTTGTTTGGCAGTCATACAATCTTTAAAAAGTATTTATGAATCTGGAAAAGTACTAGTTATAAAAATGGCACCTAAATCATCATGAAAAGTTTCTTATCCATCTTCATTTGAAACAAAATGTTTTAATCGCCTTAAATCGATTTCGCCAAACAAACATTACTACTTTTAAGGGTAAACTAAATGAAAAAAAGTTATAACTCACCTACACAGATACAATTCTAAAATGGTGGAAAATAGTTAGAAATCTTCATAAAGTTTGAAATTGAATGATGATTTCTGCAATACAATAAAAAATATTGATGATAAAAGTCTTGTTTTTAAAGGATTTAAATATTAATGTCTTTGCTCATGGTAAAATAAGCTCTTTAAAACTCTCCGAACTAAAAGATTTGGGACTTTCTGGTAGAGGTGGTAAGTTTACTAACGAGACTCATTTTAATTAGAATCGTTAAAAGGAATAATACATTACATTTTTATTACATTTTATATTTTGTTAAAAAAAAATTTAATTAGCTCCATTAGATGATCGATTTGGATAATTATCTTGCCAGTAAGTTTTAGAATCCGAAGGAAAGTCAAAAATAACTATTTGGATACTTCTGTATTCGCAAAGAAAGGATGAATTCAAAATAGAACTTCAGGGTTTTTAAATCTGATAAATTCTATGGACAATCTAATTTTAATTTTTTTTGTGAAGAATTTCATTCGTGTGATGAAGCAGAAGTAAATGTAAGGGTGGAAGCAATTTTAATGTACTTAGGACTTGTAAGAAGGCAAGTTTATAAGTTATATCTAATGAAAATGCTTTTGTGCAAGTTTGAAAATGTATTAATAAAATTACGTTTGGTATTCCTTTTGTATTAATTGCAAGTTATGTTACGAATTATTAGTTAAGTTATAAATCTTGAATATGAAACAGATAATTCTGATAATAAAGAATATTTCAGTATTAGTAACAGGGGCAATTTAAAATGCTCCACACAAAATTTATGGTTAATACCATTATATAAACTTGCAAGTTCATTTTAAAATTTATTATTCATAAACGTGAAAATATTTTAACTTAACAAATTAAAAAGCTTTATTAAGTCAATTAGTTTTAGAAAAATCCCATTTTACCATTGAATCCAGAAACTCAATATATAAAAACATAAATCAATATAAATCTATCTATACAGTACGTAAAAAAGTAGAAGGACACTTGATTTTGTAACAATAACCGAAAATTTTTTTATTTTTACTAAAGTTTTTATTAGAAACATTTTACATATATTTTAAAAATACAATTTTGACATCAAAATTTTGATATTCAAACATAAAATATTAATGGCAACAAAAATAGTTTCTCTTTTTTGAAACTTTGTAAAAAAAGTAGAAGGACAGCATTATAATGAATGAAAAAATAGTGATTTTAATAAGGAATGTTCTTCCCATTGGCCTTTATAACTTTATGATAGTGAATTGTATAGAGATTGAACTTCTGTTTGACAAAAATTGTCCCACGAGTCATTCAATGCTTCTCGAAGCTGAGTTAGCGAATCAAATTGTCTTCCATCAGCATAAACTCGACGAACTAGCATTGCCCTGATGTTTTCCACTATATTAAGGTCAGGACTTTTGGCTGGCCATGGTAAAACATCCACATTATTTGTTAGGAACCAATTTTTGACTCCAGTCGCGGTGTGAATGGAAGCTCCGTCTTGCTGAAACTTCCACCCTTCACCCCCCAAGTCAGAACCATAAGGAAGAAGCTCCGAATTCAGCACTTGAATGTAGTCTGTATGTTTTTGCCAACCATTTAAGAAAACCAGACTTGTCCTTCCTCCGTATCCACCAGCCAACCAAACCATTAAACTCCCTCCTTTCATTTGTGGTGTTGAATAGCATTCGCCTTCATTCCCCAGACAATACTAGTAGTGCTGATATCCGTCTGGACCGTCTAAGTTAAATTTCTTTTCATCGGAACATATCACAGAAGTCCATTCTGCAGTCCAGGACATGTGCTCCATATCCCAAGCTAAACGGTTATCAATGTGAGCTTGTGTCCCCTTAGGATGATGTTTCCGTTTTTTGAAAATGAATTTTTTAGATCTTTTAATATAGTTGTAAATTGTTTGTTTCGTCACATGATTAAGTCCTGCTTGATTTCTTGCCTTTGAAACACTTCCTTTGTTCTTCTTAAGCACACGAACAAGTTTTCTTTCATCACGGGATGTTAACTTTTTCGGTCTACCAGTCTTCTTTTTCTTTCCATTTTTATAAGAATTTCTGATAAAGTTTGAAACTGTATTGGGGCTCACCTGCAACAATCGAGCAAACTCTCTGACACCTTTACCATCATTTTGATATGCGGAAATTTGGCCTTTTGAAAATCGTTCAAAGGTATTCCTTCAGGCATTTCTGAGAACGGAGAAACAGCGTAACTTTTAAACAAATTAGATTTTTTTGACAGAAAAGGATAAAACAAAGTACAAAATCACTATTTAACTAAAGAACAACTCACTAAATTAAATATATTAGCAAGTGTCCTTCTACTTTTTTTTACGCATCGGAAATTATATACACTAATTTTATTATTAATATTAGTGGTAGATGTTTAATTTTTGCCTAAAATGAAAAAAAGGGTCATTAAACTAAATCTGCATAAATATCTGGCAGTTTGGAGAAAATAAGAGATATTAATTTTCAAAAAACACTGTCCTTCTATTTTTTACGCAGTTTACAATGCATATATTTAACTAAACATTGCTTATATGTTTCAGTTTATATTTTTATTAATAACTATATTAAGAAAAGAAATGATAAAATTATGAACCTAAAAAGTAAAAGGAAATAGTCAACTTTGAATTTCTAATAATCTAATGAAAAATGTTTTTGGGCAAGTTTGAAAATGTATTAATAAAATTACGTTTGGTATTCATTATGTATATAATTTAATATGTTTTGTTTAATTGCTTTAAAATAAAAATATTTGATGATCAGAAAATTTATTAATATGCATTTAGGATTCGTTATGTATATATGCGCATATATTTTCTTTAGAATTAGAATATATTGATATTTAGTATTATGGACATTCATTATTCAATCTTCAAATATTATGAACATTCATTATTCAATCTTTAAATATTTTGATTATGTATAAGATTAATAAAAAGTGATATTATCCCAATTATTTGCTTTAATTTTTAACAAATAGGCTGGCATTCAGAATGTATTTGTATGTGATTAAATATAATATATTTAAACACAAATAAATATATTATGAAATTATAATATTTCAAATTTAATTAAAAACAGTGTAATTTATTGATATTTTATATTTACTAGAACTATTATGACATTTCCTAGATATCTTTTCTGCAGTTTTAGTTTAATTAATTCCTCAAAATTCAATTTAATTATTTAAAATATGCTTCATATTTTAAAATTTTCGTTTAATATTTTTCACCTTTTGATGTACTGTAGTTGTTTATTAGAATTTCAATTAAAAAAAATGTATCTGTGTCTTTGAAAAGAAGAGACATTGTAATTTATAATTATATTAGACTAGAATTGAAACAAAATAAAGTACGAATTAAAATTTATTGGAAAGAAAATGTCACTTTGAAATTCTTTATTTGATGAAGAAACTTAAAAAAATTAAGGTAAAAATGAAACTAGGACTTTCAAAATATTTATGAAGCTGAGTTCTACGTTTCATTCTGGACAAAAGAAAGTACAAAAAAAAATTGCAAATATAATTGAAATATACTAGAACACTAAGGGAGCCAAATAAAATCAATAAAAATTCTATTACAATTAATAATTAATTTATATGTATAACTTTAAATAATTATAATTTGTTTTTGTTTTTTTTTAATATTTAATCCGAAATTATTGCTTTTTCAATAATAGTAACTCAATGTTAATAATTAAGTTCATTTTTTTTTCCCAAATTTTGCCTCCTGCATTTTTAAATTAATTTCACAAGGAGTAAGATTTAAAATAAAATTTTTCAAAACCAGTGTTACTTTTCTTACTTAAATTTAAAAAAAAATTTAATTCCCCAACCAGAATTTTTTAACAATTATATTAATTACTATCACATACGAGTTTTCATAAAAATATGTAATTTTTAATTTCGAAAGCATAGATAATATTCAAAAAATTGCAATGTGAATAAATATGTTCACAAAATTTGGAACTTAAAACTCTGATAGCGTTATTCAACGAAATTCACTTAATGGCTATATTTTATATTCTAAGAAAAGTAATTAGTTTTCGACTATTTAATCCGAAATTATTGCTTTTTTCTTTAATGGTAACTCAATGTTAATAATAAAATTTTATTTTTTCAAATTTTGCAACCTTCATTGTGAAATTAATTTTACAAGTACTAAGATTTAAAATAAAAGTTTCTTCACCACGTTTTCACTTAAACTTTAAAGATTTTAATTTCATAACCTGACGTGTTTAACAATTATATTAATTAAGAACTGCATAAGAATTTTAATACGAATATAAAATATAATATTAAAAATATAATAATGTTCAAAAAATTTGAAACTTTATTATTCAATGGAATTCATTTATCATCTATCATTTTATATTCTAAGAAAATTTGGACAATTTTTATTCCTTGACAAAACAAAATATAAACAGAATATTTTCATGAATAGAAATAAATATTACAAATTTGGTTCCCTATAAATTTCCATATATATTTTTCATAATATTAATTTAAGAATAGATAGACCTTTATCATAAATCTTATCATTTTATATTAAAAAGCATACTAAACGTAGAAATACGTAATCAATAAAAAATTAGCATTTTTAATTCATAAATTATTCTAAAACTTTAATATATTCGAAAAAAACGTTACTTTGTTAAAAATAGAAATCATTTCTCATAAAGTTTTTAGCAAATACGATGTATTAATTTTGTCATTCCATACTGACAATTATAATATGAGAGAAAATTAATTTCAAGGAAGCGTATTTCTATTGAAATTAATTATTGCTATAATTTAGGATTGATTTTCCACCGGCCTGATTAATTGAGTAGAAAAAGTTCGTGTGTAGATTTTTTGGAGCTCGATTTTTAATAAATCAATGAAAAAAATAACTGCACTTCTTAAGAAGGATAAAAAAAAAAAACTTTTCAAATGCAGTCGACACATTTCTTAAATAGTATATAAAAGATTCCTTTCGTTCGTATTTCAATTATAAAATCTTTTATCACCACAAAAACATTTCGTAATTGAAACATCTTTTCATCAATGCAGAATTACCATTAGAATTGCAAATAGGAACACCATTTTCTAAAGAAAGAAAAACAATGCTTTCAATTAGAAACATAATGGAGTAAGAAAGTCTACCTTGTCGTTTTTTTGAACGCATTTGCGGGATTTCGAAATGGTGAAATTAATCTTTTTGTTGTTTCGAGTTAAACTCAATTTTTTTAAGACATTCCAATGAAATAAACGGCTTTAGAACTGAATGCAATGCCACCTGTTTGAATAATTAGAATCGATCTGAAAAAGAAAAAAATATATATTAAATCCTTTTCTTCTAATCTAAAATAAACTAAACGAAGTATTTTATTTTAACTCCTTTTTATGAATTTTAATATGTAATTTAAAGAATTTAGTTATTCATTAAAATTCAACGTTCATTTTTTTTTTTGCTTGTAATCTTTCTCAAGAAAAGAGTATTTCAATCCCTTTTTGTTTTCTGTAACTTTAGAATTTTTAATTTATAATTAGTATCATTTATAGTTAGGTTAATTAAATGATTTCAAGATTTTTGCTTAATTTCTAGTGTTTACATGCAAATAAGATATTCTCTTTTATTTTGCAAGTAACTTAACATTCATTTTTTTCAAATTTATTTATGGAAAAAAGGATGTCTTTTTGACGTTTATAATCCTAATAATAAATTTAATAAAAATGCTTTGTAAATAAAAACAATTAAATAAAAGGGTATTGAAAGGAAATACAAACAAACACATTTAGACTAAAAAATTATACAGATTTATGCAGAAAAAATAGCAACCAGAAGGAAGTATTGACTGTATTTTGGGCGTTGTAAAACTAATATTCGTTTTTATTTGTAATTTCTCATTTGTCTGTTTACTTGCAACACTTTATTTCATGAATTGAAAAACGGTTTAAGATATATATAACTTGCTATGAATATTATTCTTAATTATTATTTACAGGAATTAGTGTTTAACTGGAGCAATATCTATCAAATAATTTTATATTTAAGGCATTTTGCCATAATGCAATGTAATGTTCTGTTGAATACTAATGGATTATACTATACTTATTTTGAGGACGAGATGAAAGTCAGATAATAAATTACTGTTGTATCCATTGTGAATGCAAGAAAAGGCTCTTTTTCATTTACGCATAATTTTTCTTTTATGTCCGACATATTTCTTTCAAAAAGAAGTTGTAGAAAATAAAAAAAAATGTAGTATTAAATTTTAACAAAATAATTGAATTTTTCTTTAGCTTCGATGTTTTTATAATTCAAAATTTACAAAGTTCTGTTGTCACAAAAGAACTAAATTTTAATTCCGTAAATGATTTGATAGAATATATGTCTTGAGAGGACAATTTCATTCAAAAACCAAAACTGAAATTTCATTGGAATTAAACAGTAAATTTGACGAATTTGTTTTCAAGTTATCAAAATTTACTAACTGTAGAATTTATAATTAATTCAAATTTTCGATAAAATAGTGTGAGTGACATTGTGTCGTATAATCTGTTTATTCCAATCTTTTTGTTTATTCACAGTGATTTGCAAACATCTAATAATAATATTTAAATACATTCTTAAAAATTATTACTATCTAAAATATATAATTTTATTCCTTACATTAATAAATTTTAATTTGGATATTTTCGAGAACTATTTTCAAATTTTTTACTTATACCGTAATTTCTTTAAATAATTTCGATAGAAAATCTGACAGCGTATGTAAAGAACATCAAATTGATAGTAACGTTGCCAGGCAGGAGTCTTTAGGTTTTTCTCTCGCAAGACACACAATGATAGGGTAGTTACACCTGAAAGTCCTCCCAGAAAGCATCATCCCTAAATCGGCAGATCTTAAGTGAAACACGAACGCGAATATATATATATATATATATATATTCAGCATTAATATTCAGTATATTCAGCATCATTATTATTAAATTCAAAGCTAAAATTTGTTTATAGATATGAACAATTAGAACAGGAAGAAGAAGAATAAAAAAATATAATTAGTAGGAATTTATTAGTTTAGAATTCCTTAGTGGAAATAAATTACAAAAACTTCATTAATCATTCATCATAAGGAAAGAATAATTTAATAATGTGGAAATACCTTTCTTTTAAGAAAGTCAGTGACTTTCAATAAAATCTTTACAGATAATGAAGTCAAAATTTGACGAATTATTTTTCTAGGTACCTCATTACATTCATTCATTGTGATTTTAAGCAAACACGACTTTTGTTTCGGGGTTTGATCAAAGAATAAAACTAATTTTTCAGAATATTTTTTTCCTCAATTGTGTTAAAATAAAAGAGCAGACTTTTCTTGTTACAACCTTTTTTCTAAGATTTATTTAAAAAAAAAAAAAAAAAGAAACTTTATTTCAATAGTATTTTAACGTGATATCAAGGTAAAAAAGCATGTATAATGTATTTTGCACATTTTTAATTCATTATTTAATTTGAAGAAAAACAAAGTAGCTTTATGTTAAATTAGAGAAGTGTTTTAGGGGGGATAAAATATGTGTTCGATATATGATGATATTTGTTTATGTTGGGCATATGCTTGACGTTTTTAAGTTATGTCAATATAAGAAAAACAAAACTAATTAAAAAATTAAAATTTTCAAAAACAGTTCGCTAACCAAAGTTTTATTCAACTAAATCTTATAAAAGAAATTACATGACACATCTGGAATATGTATACATTGTTTAATTTTTTCACGCATCTTAAACGTAACTTAAATTTAAAGATTGAAGTATATATGTTTTATTTAATTAAAAGCAGTGAAATCAACATATTTTCCAATTTATTTAATTTGGTTCTCATGATGTTTCTTCTCTCAGATTAAAATACTTTTTCTATATTTTATTTGTTTATTTTTATTTTATCTCCAATATTATCACTATTTTTTTTTTGTTAAATAATTTATTAATGAACTATTTAGAGCTCTTGAGGTTTAAAATATAATTGTTCATGTTCATCCAACAAATTCGTGTGTATATTTTCCATCCTTTTGAGCTCATGAAATACGTTTAAATTTTTTTAGATATTATTTACTTATGTGATTATAATCTTTCAAAACTTGATCTATCACAAATAAAGAAATTTTATTTACGTTTTCATAGTTGTAAGATATATATATTCATTTTCTCATTCAGTATTGATATTCAATATACAAATGTACCATTTTTACAGATGGAAATAGTTAATAGATTTTTAAGAAAGAAAAAAAATGTTATTCAGGCTAATTTTTGTTTTAGAATCTCTTAAAGTGTCTAAATTATAGAAACTTTATTTACATTTCATTACGAATAGGGAGTAATTTAATTATTTCAAAGGTTCTTTTTAGAAATCAGTGCTATTTTATAAATATATTTTTTTGCACTTAACGTAGTCGAAATTCTGTAATTTTTTTTTCAGGCGTAAGATCTCATTACATTCGGTCTTTGAATAGTGATTTTAAATAAACACAACGTTCGTTTTGGGATTTGGTGAAAGAATAAAATTCATTTTCAGTATTTCGTTTTCCCTGTAATGTTGTATTAGGAGAAATAATTCGTTATCCGTGCTAGAAAATTTTTCGACAACAAGTTAAAAAAAAAACAATAATTTTCATGAGTTTAATTAAATGACAAAACATAAGGTTGGTTCTGCACATTTCAATTCATTATTTAATTTATCAATATTTTCTATTAATTGTGGGGTTAAGAGGTATAGATTTTTCTGCAAGCATTTTCTGGTCTCTTAAGAAATTAAAAAATAAAGTAAAATCTGTAATTGCTTTTAATTTCAAACTAAAAGCTCTTGAAGAAAACATTTTTTTTTTCTTTTAGATCAATTTATTTCATTTAATTTGAATAAAACAATTAAAACTGTCATATGTCAAAGATTTCAAACTTTTTATAAAAAACACCCTTTGCATCCCTTATGACATAAAAGATCACGGTCTATTTGCCAGCTGCATTAGAAAAAAAAAAAAATAAAAAAAAACTCTTTCTAAAGAATAAATTTTTAAATAATGCTATTTTCATATTGAAAATATGGAATGGAGAATGTTTCCTTATAAATTCCAATTAAATATTGCATTTCTCTGAAATATACAAATTATTTCATTTCTGGGGGACAGGGTTGGTTGGTTGGTTAGGCATCCTAACTAGAGAATTCAACTTAAAATTGGACAAGTGAATCAGACTTCGAGTTCTAGATTATTTTTAAACACTTTTTTTCAATAGTTAATAATTTTGGACATTAACTTTTAATTATTGTACCCATAAATTGTTGTAAGTGAGTCAATGCACTATTAATATGTATATGTGTAAATATTACATTACAATATGCAGCACTTTAGTAATCAAATTGAATATACTGAAAATTAAATCGTATCATTTATTGGTCTCTCAGCATAAATATACTTTTTAGATACCTTTAGAAAGGCCTCTCTACATTTTTGCTTTTATTTATTAGTCCATGAGCTATCCAATACTTATTATAATTCTTACATTTGCACTAACGTTTTTGACATTACAACAAGCACGATTCACACATTACAAAAGCATTTAAATTACATTGGGAGAAAAAAAAAATGAAAAAGAAGAATTGATCCGAGATTGATTGATCTGTAAAGTGAGATATATATGTAGAGAAAAAAATTATTGAAATATCTGGGTACTTTAGTTTTTTTTTTTCAGTAGATACAGTTGCATGGGGTGAAAACAATCATTAACACTTTCGACAACATCTGGATCGTATGCGGAAAGAAGATAGAGTGGTGATGAGACAGGAAGGTAAACACACCAGTGTGTAAAATATAGCAGATTAATCGCGGTTTTGTTAAGGTAGCCAAGGATGTAATTCAAAACGGTTTGGGAAAAAATGCAAGGGCCTAGCTCCCAATTGTCGGGCTGTGGGGTGGAGGAAAATATCCCTGTACGTCTTCTAAATTCCACTGATCCTCTGATAATTAGGGCTCAATTCTAACAGGCCCTTATCACTACAAACCATTCATCATTTCATACGATTTCATATCAAAAGGAGCTTAACATCAGTTAAGCTCATGGTTCTGTAAATGAAAGGAAAACATAAAATGGCTCAGACCGATATTGATGACATCATTGCAAAGTTGATTTAAAAACACTAATATGAATCACAATCATTGCAAAGGAGGGATAGGTGGGGAACCTGACACTTTGAAATCACTCTCTGTTTGAATAGCTTATCTATTGTTTTTGACATCAATGGTGCTCTTCTTACATGTCAGGACTTTGAAAATGACGAATAAAGTGTGATGAAAGCATCACTTACGATTCTTCTGTCCCAACGTTCTGTCATCTGTCCATAGGCCGACAGCTTCTTTTTAATTTTGTTTTCTGTATTAGTTTTAAACTTGCTAATTTTGTCTAATAGTATGTCCCAAATGTTTACTAATAGTATGTCCCAAATTTCATGCAAGAAGTAAGACATTTATAAAGGGTACAAAAATTTGTTTTTAAGATACAATTTGATATACTCACTCTATCCGAATACCAAGCCTAACATTTTGAAGGGAAATCGGTTCTTTTGTTACCAAATATTCCATAATCTTTAGGTTGTACAGAACTTCAACCCCTACAGATTTTGTGGGACATAGACATAACCTAATATCATCACTTAGACCCAAATGTTGTTTTTCTTTCGTTTTTACCGCTGCTGTTTTATGCCCAACGAGACATCTCTAATAGTTACCTATGTTCATGCTCTGCGCGTACTCGTATGAGAGGCCTTAATACAAATAAAGTGACCAAACAGAAACTAATTCAATTAAAAGTTGTACCCTAAGACTATTATTTATATTTTTTTGCACAGCATCTAGTTGGACCCCATGTGCCAGTCAAATCATTCAATTATCTACCGTCGAATGTCAATTCTTTGCATAATGGATCAAATGGAATTTGCATACAAAAATTGTTACAGTCAAATCAATCTTTCTTGGTGCATCGATTTCCATCGAGAACTAATCATATATGTAGTTTTCTTTCCTTTTGCACCACACCTTGTCCGTTCCTATACCTGTATAAGGCTTACAGTTGTAAAGGTGATGATGGAACATCTGTCAGCCTCATGTATTCCACAAACAGCATGTCTCCGGGTTTTGAAGGGAGGACGGGTTTTGAAGAAGGGAAGACAGTGCTATCCAGAAGAACTTTCATCGTGTAAAATTGAAATAATAACAAAGCAGTTGAAGAAAAAACACCAATTGAAGCCCAAACCCCAATTGAATATTGAATAAAACCCCAAACCCTCTCATCCGGAGCATCGTTATTTATAAGAAATGCTTTAATTGTTATTGTCATCATCGAGCCTTCTCGTTTCTGATGGCAGATGGTGACTATAATAATACCGCGAGGGGATATGAACCTCAGCCCTCCCTCACGTTAGTTGTGCACGTTTCTATTGAAGTAGGCGAATGTTAAACCTATAAATAATAAACATAATTTGTTACCATTAATAAGCTTATAAATATACTATATTAATTTTGTATAGCAATTTAATTAGTTAAGAACGGAAACTAATTTCATTCGTTAAATGTTTTCCATATATTAGGAAAAAATGAGTTTTTAAGGCATCTAAACGCACTTTCTCACAAATTCTATTAATATTCTGGTGAGTTTTCTAACATTCGCAATCGTAGTTTGAAATTTTAAACTATTCTAAAATGCAAATTTAAAAATACTTGCACAGGATTATCTTCATCCTACCTTCGTAAAATAAAACGAAACCTCTTTTTCCAAACTCTTGTATTGCTTCCTCCTGTAATAAGATACCCCCAACATGAAAGTTCCGAATGCTTTATTCCCAGCTTTTGTGAATATGTTAAAATTTTGAACAACAAAAGACAGGACGGATCAAATTCTGATTCTTATATTTTATGGAAATTCAGAAGTGAGAAGCAACTATTCCGGTAATCAGTTTTGAAAAGAATAAAAAATTTCAATAAAATACAGTCCAAAGAAACAGAAACTTTAATGCAAAATAGACGCTCAACATGAAGTTTTATTTATTTATTGGTCTAAATTGCTTTCAAAGGACATTTTCTTAAACCTAAACGTTAAACGCAACTTTTTTTTTTTTTATTTAATATTAAATTCCTGTACATGTGTTTCAAATATACATGAAAAGAAAATTGAAATGGAAAACAATTTTATGTTTTTGTATTTATGATCATTGCATGGAATGTAAATTGAGAGTTAATTATATTGAAGCGTTTGTTTATTTTGATAATTCTAGTTATAAATTAAAATAAAATTTGTTTCATAATACAGCAGTTAGAAAGTCAACTCTCTAATTTAACGATAGCATAATTTTATATATAATACAAATGCTTTTTTGCTAAGAATTAAAGCATAATGGTTTGGTTTATGGTTTATGATTTGGGGAATGTTTTCCTGGTATTCACTGGGTGCGCTCATCATTGTGGAAGGCACGATGGATCAACGCAAGTACGCATCTGTCCTTGCGGACCATGTCCATCCCTACATGAGAATTATTTTTCCTCAGAATGATGGCATCTACCAGCAGGACAATGCGAGGTGTCATACAGCTCGCAGTGTATGTGCGTGGTTCGAAGAGCACCAGGATGAGTTTACCGTTCTCCCATAGCCAGCAAACTCACCGGATTTAAACCCAATCGAGAATCTGGGGGACCACCACAATCGGGTTGTTCGCGCCATGGATCCTCAACCGCGTAATGTAGCGCAGCTGGCCACGGCACTGGAGTCGGCATGGCTTAACATCCCAGCGAACACCTTCAGAAACCTAATTGACTCTCTTTTCCTGCACGTCTCGCAGCGGTCCGCTCTGCCAAAGGTGGTTATTCTGGCTTTTGACAGGTGGTCACTTTAATGTGACAGGATTGTTTAGTTGAAAAGTGTACTAAAGCGCATTCCTCTTTTTTAAAATATATCATACAACTTAACTTCTATACCACTTCGGAAACGTCACTGATTAATATAAATTATTTACTGTTAATTATTTAGTAATGTGACATAGGAACGACAAATATTCATTATGATATGAATATTTGTCGTTCCTGTGTCACATTACTAAACACTTTATAAGATAATAAGAATAACAGCAAATTCTTTATTATACTTTTTATGAGTGTAGAAAGTAATTCAATTACCTTTTATCCTTTTCATTCATTCTTTACGTATTCAAACGTTTGTTTATCATGAAAAAAATAAAATGTGAGCGAGTGAGTGATAGAGATGGATGGATTTATTAATTGATTAGACATTCTACAACGCAGCATTCCAAGAGGAACATCAATAAATCATTATATCGTTATGAAATAACGTTAATTAATTCTATTTGATTATAGATTAATAATTCTATTTGTTCTATTTAATAATTTAATTTGTTCTATTTCTGTGTAATTCTATTTATCTATCTAGATTAATATTTCTATATTCGTTAATTAATTCTATTTGATTTTATTTGATTAATATATCGTTAATTAATTCTATTTGAAACATCAATAATTTTTAAACAAAAATATAAAATAACCAAAATAAAAAATGTGCGCAATAACCGCATAGTTATGGCACACAGGAAGCATTTGGATGATTTTTTACGTGGTAGAATTATCTTACGACTGGAATGTGGACGTATCCAGCTGGAAGTATCCGAGGAACTTGGAATCGCCCAGAGTGTCATCGCCAGGCTTTAGCAACGATTCCAAGATGAGAGTAATGTGAGTAGATGTTACAGCACAGGTCGCCCCGAGTTACAACGCCGAATGAGGACCGGTATTTAGCAGTTACTGCCAAAAGAAGCAGACGGAGCACAGCATCAGACCTGTCTCGTCAGCTCTCTTTAGCTACCGGTACGACAGTTTCAAGGCAGACCGTGTACAGACGCTTAGGGCACATTGGTCTATATGCTCGTAGGCCTGTCAGATATGTTCCACTTACCGCAACTCACTGTCACCTGCGATTAACCTGGAGTAGAGAGCATGCATTATGGACACCGGAACAGTGGTCTTGTGTGATGTTTTCCGACGAGTCCAGGTTTAGTTTGTGCAGTCTGATTCTCGCCGGACCACTATTGAACGACACCGTTACGGTGGTGCAGGATGGCTCGTTTGGGAGGAATTATTCTTGGTTCCAGAACTGACCTGCCTGTTCAGAGTGTAACGATGACAGGCCACATCTATCGGGATGTCATTCTGGAACAACATGCACGTTTGTTTCGGGGCACCATGGGTGCTGAATTTCTGTTTATGGATGACAACGCCCGTCCTCACCGTGCAAACATTGTAGACGAATGCCTTCAATTGGAGGATATCACCCGTATGGATTGGCCAGCATACTCACCGGACTTGAATCCAATAGAGCATGTGTGGGATATGCTTGGCCGACGAATTGTAGCCCGTCAACCCCTCCCACCTGTCAACCGGAGCTTCGGAGGGCATTGCTTGATGAGTGGTGTAATATTCCCCAAGATCAGATTGATAATTTGATACTCAGCATGCCTAGGCGTTGTAAGGCCTGTATTGCATCGTCCGGGAGACATACTCCATATTAACCATCATACTAACCATGTTATACTGTTTTTGTAAATAGGTTCTTTTTTGAAATTTGTTCCAGGGAGTAAAAATAACGCAATTTTTTATTAATTATATCAAACATATAGCATCTTTTTTGCTCTTTACCTTTTGTTTAATAAATAGACTTTACAAAGTCAAATTTGTTTTGCTTCTGTCTCTTTCTTTGCCTGAACTTCATTATCCTTAATTTATGGACATGAGTGTATGTATGGAATTTAAAAATTAAAATTTTATCAAAATGCAAGACAAATATTATTGCATGATTAATTATGATAATATATAATTTATACTTAAGATATAATTTTGTAAGAAATGTTTTTATATTCTCTTTATAAGACTAATTTTAACGAAATTAAAAATTTGCATTTTAATGTTTTAAGTATCATAATAAAAATATAAATTAAATCATCTCATAAGTTGAAGACAGTATTTTTATTCTTTATGAAACATCAAAATACTTAGTAAAATTATTTTTGAAGAATAATAAAAGTAAATAATATTTTAAGCTTATCAAATGAAATTTACATAGAATAATCTCTTCAACTTTATTTATAAAATAATACATATGGATGTAATACGTTAACGGGGACTGAAAAATTAAAATCTAAAGTGAATTAAGCTCAAGAAACCAAATTCTATTATTTACTTGAATTTATTAAAAAAATTCCTTTGAAAATTTCTTTTATTTCAAATTATGTGACTTTGAAAGAAACATGATCTTCAAAACCTTTTTTCTTTTAGAAAATAAATATCAATAAAAATTCTTCTAAGATCATATATCATCATTAACAAATATCCTTAAGAATATATTAATATTTCTTTATATTAAAAAAGCATGGTTATATATTAATGAATGTTATAATATAAATATAAAAGCTAAAAGTTTGATACTTGAAGAGAGAATTTTCATATGTTCTATGTTGCTAATGGAATTTTAAACCCAATAAACTTTCAAGGAAATAGTCAAAGCAAATTGTTGGAAGAAATACACGCTATTGATCGAGAACAGAATTTCTCTTTAGAAAAGTAGCTAGTTAAGGAAGTCAGATACGCATTTTAAAAGAGCCGATGTTTCTAATCTGGAAATCAGAACTAAGGTTGAATGTGCTTTCATTATATTTAGACAAGAATATGATCCAAAAACAGTAAAAGAGAACTCTACTTCATCTTTTTCATTTTTTTAATTTAAAAACAAAGTAGTGAATATCTAATTGCTATTAAA